>JAQFYM010002808.1:0-21465 GCA_034694785.1 Agrenia bidenticulata
AAAATTAAAAATAATAAGTGTATTATATAACTTTTTTGTTCCTTTTTTTGTCAAAGACGCTTTTTTAAATATAAACTCTGTACATCAAAACAAGCTGTGTTAATTTTTTCATTTGTTTGTCCTATTTAAAAAAACAGTAAAATAAAATTTAAACAGATTCAAAAACAAAAAAAATGAGCTTTGCACCTTTTTGCATTTTTTGTCTAATTCTGCACGTAAATTTAACAATTGACGCTTTTGCAAAGTATGGATGCGTATTATAAGTATCAAGGGGTGAAATCTGCCAATATTATTCTTGCACATGTTCATCATTGGAAATATAACCGGGTATAATATACAGTTCAAAATGCCTTATCTACTCTTTAAAGGTATACATTATCATTATAGCGTAAACAAAAGAGGATGTTGTTCAATAAAGAATATTTTTTTTTTTGTTGTTTTGACTAATGATTTTTACAATTAGATTTTGATTCGTTGCCTAATTGCACTTGTAGTTTTAAGACCATATAAAGCTTTGACATGCAAAAAAACTTTGTAGAAATATACATCTGGCATATAAGTATTTACATATCCACAATAGTTTCTCTTGTAAACAAAAAACTTTTTATGTTTTTTTAACAAACTACAACTGTTTATTTATAGGTAATCTAGACTATCATGGCATGCAAAAAAGTTTTTACTTGCATGTAGGGTTTTTTTGACACAAGAAAACATAAGGTGGAACTTTAATTTTATATAAAGAGTTACTAGTATATTGCCGGATGAACTTTATGATGTATTTTTTTGAGCAAAAAAACCTACTAAAAAAAAACTTACACTAGAAAAAAATACAACAAAAAAAAAACAAGTTTTGAGTATCGCGCTACTTATATTTTCTTTACTTATTTCAGCCGAATCCTTTTTTATAAAAAAACTCTTTATTTCATCTATTGTCTAAATTCTGTTGATTAAAAAACAAAAACATGCTTTAAAGGAAAATGGTATCATAACTATACTCATATTATAAATATATAAAATAATAAAATAGTTTCTTCTGCAAATAAAAAAATAAAAATAATTTAATTAGCATTTGTATTCGAATAAAATAATTCTATGCAATATAAAATGATTACATCATACAGGGTGCTAAGAAAAGACCGTGTTTTTGTATAAACAGCGCAAGCTTGGCTTTACATAACCCCTAAACCTTTTGCGGCGAATATCTGCTAAAAACTTTACCATATATTTGTAACAAAAAGATGCAAAAAAAACATAATTATTGCAAAAAACAATCTTTATTCACGTTTACATATAGCTATAGGTATTAAATTGCTTATATATTTTGCAAATGTAAGAACCTATTTTATTGTTTTGATGTGTTCATTATAATTTTTCTTTATTTCTATTAAAGCGAAACGTGTCTGTAGATTCTTGGTAAAAGTTGAATAGTTGTTTACATCATTATAACATCTTAAAGGATACGAAAAAAGCTGAAATTTGAATGAATACAAAATTTCAAAATATAATTTTTTCCAAAGCATGAGTTTTACGCGTTGTATAGAATAAAGTAATTTTTTTTACTTTTATGTGTGTTTTGTTAGGCCCCTGTACTTTTTTTATATAAAAGGCTTGCATTATATTTATTTCTATAAAATCTTATGGTTTAATATTTTTTTTCTGAGCCAAGTATTTTTTTGCTTTTTAAAGCCATGGCTACGGTATTGTTGCCACATGCCACAAAAACCACATAATACTTTTATCCTATAAAAATAACAGAGGTGGGGCTGATATAAGGGGCGTAGCTAAGGAAATAAAAGAGAGACGGCTGCAATTATGTTTTTTTCTAAGTATTTTTTTTAAGAATTGTAAATATAACAAAAAAAATTAACCATTTTGGAGATGAAATGTTTTTTATATAAAGTCTTTTTTTTTACGAATATTCACTCCTAAAAGTAACCCCCCCCTAAAACTCAAGGCGCAATTTCTTTACGTTGGTCGTGGACGCCGTTCCTCCTCAGACCCTTACTCTAAATACGCCTCTGCTTATTAGTCGTAAAAACAGAGTTTTGACATACTGCTTATATGCAGGAACACGCAAAGTGAAGTTCCATTTCTACTCATTATCCTAAAACTTGCATTTTGTACATGATTATATAGGTAGACATATAATGATTACAAAATCTCTAGTTAGAAATATTTTTTTGTTACATACCAGTTCATTGTATCCTTGTATAATTTTATATCTATCTAGTGCAGACAGCTATACTCGCGGCGCTACAAAGCTTTTTTTGCCAGTTTTTAAACAACCATACTCTTCGTCCTTATCCCTTCAAAAAATAAGACTTAAAAGGTGCAAATGCAATTGAGTTATTTTATAGTAATCTGGCCCTTAAGCATATTCGCAAATGATTAACATATGTTAAAAATATTATTTGGGCGTTAAAAATATTGGAAGAACAAAAAAAAGATATTTTTTAGTATATCCAGAAATTCCCGTATTGTCAAAAAGTTAGCACCTCTAGAAAACGAACACAATACATAATACTACCACATAATAACTAGAAAAACTAAAAAAGACATCTTTTAAACTAGACTTTTTTATTTTTCGAATGGCTTTACATGCAATTATTTTTTTTTAATTTTATAAAACTTTTAGAAAAGCAGAAAAATACTTGTTTTTTGTATAAAAGCATTTTTTTGTGATTCAAACACTATGAGGCTGTATTTTGTGCATTTACGGAAATTTCCGGATTTATGCCTACAGGAATTAATATTGTTTATGTACAAAAATCTTTATGCCTTTAGGTAACTGACTGCAATTCGTCTGTACTTATAGAATTTACCACGCATAGATTTTCTTGCATGCAAAACTTTACAGTTTGTTTTTATAGTTGTTGACATATGTTAGTTAATATGTCTATTTGTAATCCTATACTAGTATTTACCAACTTCTTGCAGCATTGAAATCACTCTTATACTTTTTTCATTAGCAAAAGACTTGCAAAAATTACTGTTGCGTCATTTTATTTCGAAAACTGTTCTCTACTATTATCATTTAACTTTTCTCAAATATTGCACACCGGTATCGCAAAAAAACACTCGCTTGCGATAGAACCCAATTCGTATGCCATCCCCGCCATGTTTCACTTGCACTTTTTGTTTTTTATAGTACACTCAAATTACTTGCACACTCTTTTATTGTACTAAAACTGTACTTACTAAGCGTTTAAAACGCGTAAATTTATGGTAAACAGCAAATGCGCCGTTAGTTGAATGTGCTGCACTGTAGTTTATTAAAAGATATATATACTTGTTTTGCAACTTTACAAACAACATAATATATAAATAAATGTATAACTTTAGAAAACAACTTTATTTGTTCCATGAAAACTTCTGGAGCATCTAATGTTGTATAAATTAACTGTATTCAAAAAAAAATGTGTGTTTACATGATTTTTGTATCATATAAGTACACCATTTAATACAATGAACACTTATCCTAATATATAACAGGCTAAAAAAACAATACTTAAAGTTAGATTTCTATGCAACGGATACAAGCCGACTATATAAAATGTATGCATGTTAGCCACGACATGATTTTGATATTTCAATAATAATAAAAATTGTTTTTTTTTGTAATAAAAACTTTCTAGACCTGGTTTGCATATTTTTTTGCCAAAAAAGTAAAGTTAATTGCAAAATTGCGATCAACTAAAATATCAACTACATTTATCCTATCATTTTTCTGCCGATTGATATATGACGTGAATGATTATATTTCTTTGCCCTTATTACGACCCTTTTAAAAATTCTTGTACGTTTAGCTTTTACAATTTTTATTGCAACAATTTCTGATACGTACATTTTGTGCAGTTTTTGCATCTATTTTGCACGTTCATACACATAATAATCTTAATTTGCGATTCCATATGTTTTATAATCTCTTGCACAGTGATGAGGCGTTTTTCTCTGTCTTCATATTTGAAAAACATTATTATGTGTTTAGCATTCCAATAAAAATTAATGTCAGCCATTAATTTTATGTGCGTTGGGACGCCTAAAAATTTAAGTAAACGGCAGTCATCTTATTTTTGCTTTATAATAATACGCAATTTGTATATATTCTATTTTTTGGATACTGCTTTTTCTAGTATGACACGTGCCTAAGTTACTTTTAATTTAGCAGATTTTACGGTTTTTTAGATAATAACAGGGTTTTTTTCTTTTTTTAGATATACTTATTTCGCATGCTTATCAAAAATATTAAAACTTGAAATGATTAATTTATAACTAATTAGTTATAAATAAAAAAATAAAAAATAATTTAATATTTACATATTGTATGTACAATTAACAATTAACAAACAACGTAATTCACTAGACTAAATACTCAACTCTTTGCATTCTTTTGCTGTTTTTTGTAAAATGTTACTGCACTTTAGAACATAATTTTTAAATGTAAGCAATAGCAATGTGAAAATATTTACAAAATTATTTACAGATAGATATGAAGCAAATAGTCGAGTACAACAGTCAAATGCACAATTTTGAGCGCAAATCTTTTAGTTAAACAGTAACCTATTTACTTTAATCACGCAAAGTACCGCTTATTAAGATTTAAGAAATAAGTAGTATCATGTATGGACATAAACTTTTGTATATTTTACATTGTACGTTGTGGGATTGTTTTAAAAATTTATATATCTAAATATTTTTTTTTTTTGCTTACGCACATTGTATTGTCCTATTGTGCGAATTTAGATTTATATACTATTACATGAAGATGCATTTTTAAAAAAGTAATTTTTGTGCGTAAATATGTGAAAACTTCACTGTCGAAATATTCTTTTTTGTTTTTTCATTTGATTTAATAAATTGATCAACACCTAAAGCAACAAATAGAAAGCTGTATCTATTTTATTGCGTAAAAAAAATAACTAAGATTATAAAAAACTTCACGTAGTACAATACAAGCTAAAAATGTTTTTTTAGTATGCAGTGTCTCATTTGTTAAGGTATAAAAAAAGACGCAGATAAAAATGTATCAAGTAAAAAAAAATCTCTTTTTGTGAAACATCTAGCCAATAAAGTATTAATTATATACACATTCGATACAAAAAAAAACCCTTGAAAAGTACTTGTTTTCTTTGAAAAAAAAGCACAACCAACCCGAATATCTACGACTGTAAATATATAGATTGTTAGACATACGACACATATTGAACCGTAAATAGTGAAATGCACGGACCTCAATGTGAAAAAACATTTAAGATATACAAAGGAAGAGTAAACAGCTGTATTTTTTAATTTTCAAAAACCTACTTAAAGAACCTGTTTACAAAAATACAATACCTAGAGTCTAATCTATATATTCTCTATATAAACTTTACATCAATAATAACTAAAGTCCCATCAACCTTTTATGCGGATGTTCAAATTTTAGATATAACAGAAATAAATGATAATCTGCCGTTGGACTTGTGTTTTTATTATCTCGACAAACTTCTTTACTTATAAAATTGCTTTTAAAAGCTTATTTATTTTTTTATTAGAATTTTTTTGCTGAAATTCAGATACATACTGCACGTTGTAGCTTAGTCTTTATATATGATGTATGCAAGCGAATGAGCTTTTTTTCCGCTTGCTTTGAGTTAATAATAGTCTTGCCATTTGATGTAAAAACACACAGAAGTTATTTACATCAAAAAATCAGCTTTTTAAAAGTTACCTTGCCTGTTAGACGGATTAAGACATAGTTTTATGTAGTATTAAGCAACAGATTATTTTTTAGTGTTGCCTGATTTTATATTTAACATACTTTGAATGCTCTAGGTATTAAACCAAAATATAATAGATTACCCGAACTCTACTTATTTGTATTTACTTTTAAAGATCGGTACCGCGTTTATTCAGGCCGCTATTCGTTATAAGAACCTGCAATGTTTGGTAACGTTTGCAATTTTGAACATCGTCGTGGGGTCTATAAGCTTCTGCTGTTGGCAGTCGCGTAGCCAGAATTTTTTTGTGCCCAGGGCTATGTAGTGTTTTGCACAAAATATGGCGTAAAAACACGATTTAAATCGTAAAAAAACTTTAATATTTTTTTTTGTATATTTTTATAGTAATCTTTTTAAATAAGAATTTTTGCAATATGAATTTTTGTCGACAAATCTTCGCACAAAAAAAGACCCCGTTTCTTTATATTCAAGCGCAACTTTTTTCTTAGGGGGGCTGTAGTCCTCCCTTGCTCCCCCTGGATATGCCACTGGCTATTGGCTTAAATAGTATAGTATCTGATATAAGATACATATGATGCTGTTACTTTGCATTTTTAATACAAACACTTTTTATTCGAGCCTTTTTTACATGATTTAGACCATGTCAATGATGAATAGCACAGGGTTTTATTGCTAAAATGTAGTGTATGAACAAAGATTAATTTACCTATGCATTACATTAGTATCGACATATTCGCCAAACAAAGCTGTGTTTTTGGCAGGTTTAGAACAACGCTGATGCAATTTTTAAAAAAGTTTCAGTCAATAAATTAATATATGTGCCTTAAGAGCTTTACTTTTAAAGTCAAGTTTAGGTTGCCGTCTACTATTGCCGCTACGTTATCTTAATCATCAGTTTATTATGTTTCACTCTGACTTGCTTTTGTTGTAAACGTTGACTCTTGGTTAAGATCTTTGTAAATTTAATCAACATTAAACACAAACAGATATTTACATAGAAAAAGCAACCCAGCATTGTAACATCTATTTGCACACATTTGAGTGCATCTTTAGCCCTCTCTCGCGATACTCAGGAATATTGTTGTATGTCTGATCCGTCACTGTGGCGGTTAGCATAAAAGCAGTGTTTTTTTAATTCGTTTTTTATTGTGTATATTTTTATACGTTTTTAGTAAAATTTTTGGTTTTTTATTTTTCTTTAATATATTGTATTTATCCTTGACTTGTAACCAGATCTTGGTTTTTATTAATACCATTGCAATAAATTAAATACACTTTATCAATTCGAATGTGTTTACTTAAGTCTACTTATTTCTCTAGCTTGTACAGTGGATACAGCATTGTCCGCCTTTTGTAAAGTTACAAGATCTTTTTATACGATGAATCGTCTATTTAAATAAATGATGCGCATTTTTCTTAGCTCACATTTTCATGCTAACTGCACGTGTGTTCATAACATACTTTAACAATGAAAATCTTCTTGCGCAGTGTAGGATTTTTAAAGGGCCATTTTATTTAAGTAAATGAAAAACATCATGCAATAAAAAAAAGGCATTTTACGTTGTAAAAAGCATATTACGTTTTTTTTAAGTATATAAGTAAAACCTTTATGCTTTAATATTACGGAAAAAAAACGCTACTTACAAAATATACAATTTGCATGCAATTCTTGGGACTTATACCATGTGTCAGCTTTTGATTTGTGTCTGCAAAATGCCAAGACCTCATCCTTTTTTTTTGTTTTTTGGAACGGTTTAACCATCAAAAACCACATTTTTTTTTATCATCTAAAAAAATCCGCTGTTTTCCAAAAAACATTGGCCTACTTTAAATTGGATTCAGTATAAAGAGTTAAATTGCATAAAATTATTGTACAAGGTATGGTATGTTGTGAAAATATATGTTACAAACAAAAATACAACTTGACATACCGTATATTCTCGATAATAAGCAATGGGTAAAATAATTTATTGCCTAGTATCGAGAAATAATAATATTTTTTGTTTATCTAACCTTATAATGATTTTTTAATTAAATAAATTGCGAAGACAGTTTACTCTAGCTGAAAAGTGCAAATTTATTACCAAATTGCAAAAAAATCAGTCCTGCTTCAGAATGAATTTTGCCGAATTAACAGAATTTACCCATCAAATATATCAACGTGGGAAAATTATAACAATAAGATATCGAATGGGGAAGCAGAGGCGCATATAAGGGCTGCTAGCGGAAGAAAACCCATGTGGATATGGCTGGAAGAGCTTATTTATGATAAAATTCTCCTGGGTAAGAATGACTGGCATACCTGTGGACTATGCTTGGGTTAAGAGGAATGCCGTCAGAATATACAAAGAGCATTTTCCAGGAGCATCAGAAAATCATATACCAAAATTTTCCAAATGTTAGGTTCATAAATTTTTGTCAAGATATGACCTTTGTGTGCGACGTGCTTCATCAAGCCGAAATTCTTTAAACACTGATCTGAAAATAAAAAAAAACTTTCATGAAAGAAATGCAGTTTAAACTAAAACTATATAGAATTAAAGAAGAGAACATCATTAACATGGATGAGACCCCCGTTGTCTTTGATTCTTTCCCTGACACAACAATTGATACGATTGCTAAAAAAAGAATTTTACAACTAAAAACTCCGGAAGCAACAATTGTATAACATTGGCATTGACTATCACAAAAATGGAACATTTCTTAAATCATTTATTATATTCAAAGAAAAAAATAAGCAGAACGAATTAAGTAAATATGAGAATGATGTTCGTAAAACCATGCGCGAGCATGGATGGATGAAAGTAGACGGAATGAAGCTCTGGGTTCCAACCTTGCCAAAAGGTAGTATAAAACACCCTTTAATAATGGATGCCTTCTCCGCCCGAAAAAAAAGTGAGATTATTGAGATCCTAAATGAACTAAATTACATCGTTGTGTATCTCCCTGCAGGATACCCAGATGTGCTCCAAGCACTTGACGTTGGATTTAATAAGCCAATCAAGAATTATTTAAGGAATTAGTTTAATATTTGGTTGAAAAATATTGGCATGATGGATGCATAAGCTACTATTCCAAAAAAATTTAAAAGTGTAAGTGACTAACCGATAGTATACAAAGAGTCTCAAGTCAATCAATTATGAATTCTTTTAAGAAAACAATATATAATGAAAATAAATAGCATACTAAAACTGGAAATATCTTATTTCTATTCTTTCGTATTATAAGTATTTTTTTTTTATTTATAGTCTTAGTATGTAAGATCGAAATTAAATTGCTTATTTTTGAGAACTTTTACATACATTTCTTTGATTTTACTTTATCCTAAAAATTGATTATTTTCGAGAACTTACGGTAATTGTAGAATATTATATATCCAAGACAAATAACAGGCTTTTTAGTGATTTAAAAAGCCAAAACAACGCGAAATTACATTGCAAACAGTTTGAAAAGCTTTTACATTGCATTTATTTGCTCAGCAATAAGCACAAAAATGAGGCAAAAGCAATTAGGCCTGCGTTAACTATGCTTGTGTATTTAGAATCGAAAAGCATTTGTAAAGTTATTTTGGTGTCAACCCGTTCAAATACTAAAAAGTATTCATTTTTATCAACTGGGCATACAAAATATTCGAGATACGGCTTGCATGTGGTTTTGGCCTTGCTTTGGAATTGTATTTGGGTATTGGCTTTAGCTTTGCAATTTTGTCAATATTATACGATGATTGAGGGCATGTGTATTTTTAGACATTGGAATTCGTTATAACAGTATTTTTTCAATAGATAGATCTACAATGAAATTAGCGGCTTTGCTGTTTTTTTTCGGTATACGTATTTTTGCCCATATTATATCAAATATATTTAATCCACTTGTTTCCACAATGCTGAAGAAAGTGGATTGAGGTTTAAATAATGATATTCATAGTGTAGTACTGCATGTTTTTTTGGAATTATTATAGTAGAACAGTCAAAAAAACATAAAAATCGTAACATTGAAACGATCAGATCTAGGGAATGTGACGAATATCAATTCAAAGAGATATTTACAAGTATAAAGAATGCCAAACAATAAATTTCTGACTAATTGCAGTGTCATTTGGCTCTTCGGAGCATAAAAATATACAAAATCTGCCGTTTAGACCTTTGTTTTTGCTTGGTATACTTCCAGACTAGTTGGGACTATAGACTAAGCAAGTTTATTATGAATATGCAGTACATCTGCGTATATATAGTTGGACGATTTTTAGATTCTTTTAATACTACCATGAGTCTAGGCAATATGTTTTTGCCAGCCGAAGCTAATTATAACTCTCTAGCTCTAGTAATTTGAATAAAAGCGTGTATAAGGGTACTTTTTTAGCATCTGATGGTACCATATACTTTTATAAGCGCTATAGGCATGCCTATAAAGGTTATTGAACCAAAAGAAAAATAAACTTTTGTATTGTAAGTAACTGTTGACTCCACTGAAATGCAAGAAATATTTGCGTCACATTTTTGAGTCAAGCCATGATACCTATTTCCCTTTTCACAGTTAGTGTCAATTATACTTTACACTTAAATAACCCCCTTTTATGGGGTTTTCAAGTATACTTGACACTTTAATACTTCTTTTTTTATACGGTGAACAATATATTTGACACTATAAAAACTCGGTTTTTTATAAAGTTTCAAGTATACTTGACACTCAAAAATTTAAAATATTTAGTGTCAAGTATATTACACTCTAAACCACCTAAAACTATGTGTCTAAAAGGTTGATAATGTATTGATATAATTACGTCGCAAACTTCCAGATGATACATCGAAATATTAGTAAGACATTTGTAAATTATTTAAGTAGGTAAAAATAAGGACTTTCAATTAGATAAATATCAGAAAAAACACATATTATTTAACAAACAAAATTGTATACTAAAAAATGTGCAAAATCAATAAAATATATTATTTGCCAAAAAAAGTTATAATTTGCTGTTATGATTGTATGAGTTCATTTTATTTATTCAAATATTATTCTTTTACTATAAAAAAATACCTGCATCTAATAAAAAGTATTATAGATGCTTATTTCGGCTGTATATTCTTATGTGGTACAATAGCAAATGTAACTTCGATTAGATTCGTATTTAATAAACATTAAGTAAAATGTCTTTATATTACGAAACTCTAAGATCGCAACGTCGCATTTGTTCTTTATGAATTTTAATAATCGTATTTTGAGAATTTAAATTTACCCACCCTTCAAAATCAATGATTTCTATCCTCGACAATTGTGAAAGGACTATAATTCGACATAGTGGGCGGCAATCATATGTTTACAACTGAATCCATTACGTAGTTTTTTTGTTGATATGCCGTTACACATTAAGCGACAGCCTCTAATGACCATATAAAAAAATTGGCGCAATAACAAGTGCATAAATACCATTTTTTTATTGCAGCGCATTGGTTTGAGCCAGTTCCAAATATGTTAAATGTCCGTTTACAATATTTATGACAGCAGCAAAAAATTGCAGAAGAGAAAATTGCGTAAAATATGTACCTTTGCATGTTGTATACATAAAATGATTATAAGCTTTTGCGGCAGAATGTAATTGATTGTGATAAGAATAATATAGTAAACAAACGGAGTCAAAAAAATATAAAATAATTTTTAATTCTTTTTTTATTATTTTCTATCCTTTTTGCATGTCGAATTTGTAATAAAATTAATCATCGCTTCTTTTAGTTTTGAATTTTTTTACATTTTTCTTTATTCTAACATAATAATTTTTTATCGAGTAGCATTTGGCTTTTATTATTGTTAAAGCCATCTATTGTTTTACAGTTCTTCATTTTTTACATCTTTTTTCTTTTTCTATAATCACAGCCAGCTTCATGTATTAATTTGCTCGACTTACTTTTTTTGGCTTTTGCTATGATAAATATGTTTGCATTAAGTTCATTTTTCTTGTCTGTTACACTTGAAAAAAATCATCAGCTTGTATTTCAATCAAGGCTTTATCAACTTTTATCATTGAATTATTTATCTCAATATAATAATCGCTTCTTAGCGTCTTAACGTTCATACAGATATAAACAAATATCATTAGTAAAGACGGGGTTCAATTTGGCATTAAACTTACATGCGGAGGCTTATATGACTAGTTTTATACAACTGCCAATTACATTCGTCACTGTTTTTACAAAAAGTTGTATCTGTGCTTTTACATCTTCCTTTTTAATGAATCATAAAGGGTTTGTAAAAGCTCGCCCTAAAACTCCTTTACTTGAAGTCGTTTTCTTTATAAAAAAACGTATCAGCTCATTTTGGTCAGTGGCACAGTTTTAGCTTTTGCATTTGATTTTCCTTGTTCCATGTTTGCTCCTATATATAGGGATCTAATAAATTATCATTAATATTCCAATGGAATGCGAAATTCAAAGGAAGGGGGTATGGGCAAAGAATTTTCAATATGGAAAATTTTATCAATAGAAAAAAATTATGAATTTTTTTTTAACCAGTGGAATGTTTTTTCATTGGTGAAATCATCACCCATAAAACCAACTAAGTTTTCCAATGGGAAAAAATATGAACACGCCTTTAATTAATATGTAAATGGCACAATTGTTATTGATTAAAGAAAGTATAATCATGCAGTTGACTTTATTTTTGTAAGCATTAATTGGAAGTTTGACTGCTTTTACTATACAGAATCAACATCAAAATTTTATGCTAGAAAATAAAAACTAAATTGTTTCTCTATATTATATCAATAAGAAATTTACAAAGACATTTTTAAAACTTTTTAGTTTTTTTTATTACAGTTCAAACGATTCATATTAGAATATTTTGATAACTAATTTCTTTGTTCGTCTTTACGTAAAATTTTACTCTTTAAAAGTGTATTTTACCGATTAAAAGTGTAACTGTAAAATAATCTGTCGTTTAACATACTGTTTTTGCGTGGTAAAAACAGCAATAAATCATTGAGATGTATGGATTGTCGTGTGAAACTGCCTAAAATCTCGTTATCGATATGACGCGAAAAAAATAATTCTATGTTTAAAGCTGAAAATATATATACAAATGAAATTTGTAACTCTACTAATACTAAACGTAGGTTTCTTGTATTTCTTGTGGCTCAATTTAAAAAAATAAATTCTGCTTAGCATGTTTTTTTCACACTTATTAAAAATATCGCCTACTGTTAAACCTCAAATATAAGACCCTTACTTTTTCCAAAAGTTTGTGAGTTGTCTAAAACTGATTTTGCTTGTAAAATATGCATATAAGATCTTTCTGGAATATTACCCACTTGCAATAAGCCCCTCCTGCGTAGAAAAATAGAGTATTAGCTTTCTAATACGATCAAGAAATATCCTTTTGCATTGTAAGATCATGGCCAAGTGTTTATTACATTGAAGGGTGCTTTGACAACACTGTATATAACTTTTACCGTTTTTGTCGGAAAGACAATAAAAAGATCAATTGAAATACTATAACGGTGCATAAAAACTGTGATATTACAACAATAAATATTAAAAGGCTGTTTTATTTTGCAGTATAAACCTATGTTGTAGTTTTTCTTTAATTGAAAATTAAAAAGACGTAATGCATATGAAACGTTTAAAGGAACTGTTTAAGAACGCTACAAAACATATTAATAAAAAATAAGACTTAGGCGATTAGACAGATTTAAAGGGCATGGAAAACGGTTTTGCAAAAAAAAAATTAAACACTGCTACAATAACATTGTAAATACACTAATAATTTTACTTGTATCTGTAAAATACGTTCAGTTTTGTTACCTTTTTTTTACATAAAATTTATATCGTCAAAAGATTGCATGTTTTAAATGTCTTTTTTTGTAAAAAACACGCTTGAATCACAATAAACATTATTGTTTGATCTTCATGAACGTAAATATTCGGCATAGTTTGCTTTCTTTTAAATCAAGAGAATTTCAACCACATGCGCACGTTTTAGTTTTGGTTTAACTTTTATTTATTTTTTGATTTATGAAAAAATAATCAAAAAAGAACTTCTGTATTTTTTACTCTAGTTTAAACCTAGGCTCATACCTCAAAAAAAGAAACATGTAAGTCTCTTATTCAAATACAAGACGGGAGATTTCATTCGAGGTAAAACAGTAGACGGCTTATTTTTTTAGTTTTAAGAAAGAAAAATTATTTTTAATTGCGTAGATTTTTCCTTATGCAAAACATAGTATTAATATCCTCAATATTAATATTTTTATTTTCAAATACACTTATATTTACTTTTGTTTATTTTTACTTGTCGAGTAAATAAATGCGTCGATGTATTTATAATACACATGTTTTTTTCGAAAGAAGATTTTTTTTATTTTTTGCCATAATAAAAGAAAATACCAAGGTATTGCTAAAAAAAGAAAAAATTGCATAAACTTGGTAAAATAAATATGAAAAGAGTCTTTTATTATTTTACTTGAATTATAGCAGACCAACTAAGTAGGTAACCTTTTCGTACATAAATGCCACTATTTTTACTTAATTTTTTGCGCTTATGTGTTCTGGAAACTCTAGTAAATTTTAACATATGTAAAGAGTTACTAAAAATACAAAAAAAAAAATCAGTGTAGTAAAAATTGTGGATACATACAAGTAGTTTACCTGATACCTGACAAAAGCAGCAAAAAATACCATTCGGGTCAAAACCTAGATTATAATCATTTCAAACGATAAGTATGTATTAAATATTGTTCAATAAAATTATAAATATAGGTTAAAAAATATCCTATGGGTAGTACGGTAGTTTATTATTTTTTCTATATAACACCATGGTGCTTTTTTTGTTTAGGATTAAGTAGTACACTCGATTTTCAAAATAACAAATAAGCTTTTCAATAAAAAAAGTAGTAATATAGAAGCAATCTAAATTAGCATGAAAAATGTGACGTACAAACTTATGTATCGTTTCAGCTTTTTATCACATATAAATGATTTATGAATACAGCATGCAGTGCAAATCAATGTATATGTGATTTGACCGAGTATTTATTCCCCTACAACCCTTTAAGGCACACTGTTACATATTTGTATACAAAAAGGTACGGCATATCACAGCTGGTAGATATTTGCACATGACAAAAGTGAGGAAAAGCTGATTTGGATTTACATATGTGGTACAAGAAAGTTCTTCAGAATTTGAATTGTACAAAAATGTTCAAGGGATTTTTGTATGATGAACTAAGTTATGATAAGGCGACTGCCCTTCTAGAATCACACTTACAAAACTATTAGGGTACTATACATACCTTATTTTGTAATTGATTACCGTACATTACAGTTACTATAGGTAAGTTACCATTGCAAAGGTAATACAGCACTGAAGTTTTTGATTAAAAGAATTAAATTTTTATGATGTACAAAAAAAAGAGCACACAACTGTATTTCTTGTAAAGTTTTTGAACTACTTCTTGCGTTAAAAAAAATGTATTGTTCATTGCAAAGATGGGTATAAATCGATATAGATCTGAGTTACAACAATACGACTACAATATACTGCTTTAGTCCGATGACAAGCGCTTTTTTGTATACAGAAACAGTACTTATTCTCTTTTCTATATTTACAATAACCGTAACCTCTTTTATACTTTTTTTGTCGAAATATATTATAAAGCAAAAAACATTGGTTTATAGCGTTAGAACTGCTTCGTGACACCAAAAACCATTGATACAAAGTATTTCAAAATTTACACGTAGTTTGTCGTATTTTCTAAAATTATTCACAAATTGCAAAACGTTATTTTACAAACTGTTTCAAACCAATGCATAACTTTGGTGTTTTTGGTTTTTGCATTTAAATATTTTAGTACTTTGTGTACACAAAATTCTGCATTTTTGCTAAGTGCTGCTAAAAAAAGCAAAATAAGTATTTAAAAACAGCATATACGGGCTTTAACATATTGTATGCACCATATTTATCCGAAAAAAGCCTCTCTGTATGTGACAAATAATGCATATCTGTGCATAAAAATTTGCAATAGACTTTTACGGTAAATATGCGCAAACTCATCTCTTTTTTATATATCAGCGTTGGTTTCATTTTCTCTTTCTAGGTTGTTGCTGTCATTATCAAACGATAATATGCATTTATACCTATGATTTATAGTACATAAAATGCAACTAAATAATTAAAGTACTAATTAGATGTGTAGAAAGCCGATATTATCGCAAAAACTGTTGTAGTTTGGCATGGTAATAATTCAAACAACTAAATTATATGTAATTTTTATAGATACACTGCAATCGTAAAAAATTAAAAATTGACTATCTGTTGGCAGTTTTTAATTTAAAAAACTATAAAAGGCAACTTTTAAGACAACAAAAATTTTTTTTTTAAAGGCAGTTAAAAGTTTGTGGCAATAAAAAACTTAACCTTGTGTTTTATTCATAAAAAAGTGGCACCCTTATATGGTTACAGTAACCTTTAAAATATGCGGGTTTTTACTTGTAAATAACCGTGTACAACTCACCGGTAAGCTCTTTTTGTGTCATATCTTAGTATCATATAGTCTATAAAAGGTTTAAATACTAAATAAAGTTGTTTCTATAAAACCCGTGTCATTACGCGTATGTCTTCTGCATACAATAATAAAAAAATTTATAGAAAGGGTAAAGCCATATTAAGAAAGTAATAAAAATATTGATTTTATGTTTTATTACTTAGCTTCTGTTTTTTTCTGTTATTCATGATGTTCTGTTCGTGACTTTAAGTCTTGTGCGGTTTTTTTTAATTTACGGATTTAACAAAAATTGACTCTGCAAAAAATAAAAAACTAAATATAATAAAAGTTACACTTGATATGGCACTTTTTTGTTGTTTACCTTTTTTTTGTTCTGTGTAATTGTAGAAGTAACCGTATCCGACTAAAAAACATACACGAAATATAGATAGAACGCATGATTAAGTATATATACAATGTTAATTGTATCTTATGATAAGTAATAACGTTTTTTATATTTCATAAATAAAACTTATATAATTAACAGGAAAAACAGTCGTATAAAATTGGGTTAAAACAGTATTTAGATCTGATAAGTTAAAAGGGATTACAAAATATCATGTTTTCTAAAAGGGTAACTACACTTATCTGCAACTAAAACATGTCGAAACAAATTTTTTTGACGCACAAACAATTTTATAATGTAAATTATGTTTTATCTTTGTAATACAAAACATCGTAGAAACTGAAGTTCAAGTTTTCATTTGCGTTCCCGCGATCACAGGGGTTTACAAACCGATATAGCGTTCTGTACAAATGTTCAAGGAGTAATAGATGTTCAGTTTTACACTTAAGTTACTCCCTGCAAGAGCATAAGGTTTAATCATAGGATAAGATCCTATATTTAAAAATTGCACATGTGCCCGTAAAAAAACTTTTTTTTTGCAGATATATTTTTGCCTGTGTGCCCTGGCTTAAATTACGTTTGACAGTATATATTTGTTTTTTTAATGAAAAAAGTCATTTAATCATTCTTTTTTTACAGACACGTTAGCCTGTATATAAAAACAAATATAAATACACATGTGTAAATATTAATTACTTACAGTTGCAAAATAAAAGATAAACGGAAGGTCTTATGCATCGCATTTTATACTGGTAATTTGTATACAAAACGTTGAAAGTTTAGAGGTTGGCAATGTAAATGTTACCGGCAACGTGTAGTTAAAAGCAAAGTGCACTTTGCTATGGCAATTTTTCATTTTAGGAGCCAAAACAATTTAATTGTTGCATAAAATACAACATTGCCTAGGCAAAGTGCACTTTGCCCAGAAGCACACTTTGCCAGTAACATATACACACAGTAAAAAAAAAAAATACTTCTGATTTAAGGTGTATTTGTCGGCCTGCTGCTATAAAAAGGCTTTAGTGTATATCAGAAAGTGTTTTATTCTAAGAACGTTCGTGTTTTTTTTTTGCTGTTTTTATATAAACGTTTTAACGTCAACAAGAACGCGTGTCTTTTTGACGAAAAAGCATTATGATCGTGTCTAAATAAAAGTAAAAATTTCTTTTGCCCGTAAAAAAAAAATCCACAATGTACTTTAGCTCTTTAGGGATAGACTCTTTTTTATTTTAAAAAAAAGAGAGTTTATCATAAAAAGAAAATGTGTTAATTAAAATACTTTTTAAAATCGGATTTTTAAAAGTCATTGGTAGTATTTCTATAATTTTAAAAAAAAATACATGAATACAAAAGTCAGGTACAAAAATAATATACAATTATTTTTTTTTAACTTTTTGCAAAGAAAAAACCCATACAACAAATAAGCCTACTTTATATAATAAAAAATCATAATCATATTTATATTTGATGTTACTATTTTTACATAATTTTCTACACAAATGATTGTAAAGAAGCTTTACGGTTAATTATAGTTATACGAAAGCGCTATATTTAAAACATGTAAACAGTATATAATTTGCATGGTATTGGCAACGTGTTCGTAGGCATTGTTTTCACATTTTTTTTGAATACTTTTTGTAAATTTATATCTGGTCAATATACGTTGCCCCTGTTTCTTCGTTGTTTTACACGCTTGTGTATATATATCTGTAAAAATATACATACTATACATAATTTCATTTATATACGAGAACCACAAATAAAGTGTTTATAGCCGCATCTAATCTAGTTTATACATAGTAAATACTACATACTTCTTCTTAGTGGTTTTCTGCTGTTATACTTTTATTTATACTCTATGTGCTCATGAAAATGTAAAATGAGTTTCTGGAACCATGCCCCAAAGAAAGGGCGTAATATGGCAAGTGTTTTTGGCGTCATAATTAATTCCATGTATCATTTTTTAGCTTAAAGACGCCGAAACAAAAAACGTATACCTGTGTTTACAGACAGGCTTGAACAACAAAGTACGTTATTGCAAACGACACGCTTACTCGTTATTGATCGTTTTGGTATGTAATTTTGATTAAAAACATTTTCGGTCGTCTAGTACGACATTAAACAAATTACGATGAGCAAATGTGTATGCACGTCATTATTACGCAGCTCAAAAATGATCATTAATGCAAATAAAAACGCCCTTGGTAATTATTTAAACGACTAAGTTCATCTTAATTTTTATACAAAAAGTATAGATAACCAAAAAAAAAACATGAAAAAGTGTAGTAATTATTTTCGTATATAGAAATCCCAATAGCATAAAAAAATACTGCTATGTAATGCCTGATATTATACGCTTTTTTCTTTAAATGAGAATATTTTTATACCAATTTTGGGTAAAAACATTTACAGACTATTAGTTCGAACCATTCAAGGAAAATATTTTACCAGAACCTAATATTTTTTAATTTTTTCGTTTTTTAAAAAAGAACTATAAAAAACATTTAATTTAGTGTCGAACAGTCGCCGATTGTGTTTTTTTACGCTTTAAACAGCATAGAAGATATTATTTTGCACGAAAAGACCTTGCGCAGCCCATTTATACACTAAAAGTGATTAAAACATTTTATTAAACAAGGTAAGAATACACGTTCAGAGACAGATTTTATATGGAAAAAATTAAAGGCGTAAGCCCTAGGGCCAATGACTCAGCAGCTCCCGTCTCCCCCGGAAGAAAGTTTGTTTTGTGACTTGTTTTTTTTTTTAAAAACAAAACAAAAAATCGATTATTTAATACAAGTTCTACATTAAAAGCTAATATTTTAATGTTTCATACTGTGAAATCAATTTATTGTGCGGTTAAGGCGGATTTTTGCACTAAATTCTGCAGAATTACTATAAATCTTTTATACTAAAATATGCATCTCTTTATTGATACTTTTTAAGCGCAGTATGCTACAAAGATTATATTGCAAAATATGCCCTACAAAGAAAAAGTCAAAAATACTGGCTTAATCAATTTTTGCTAACAATCTTTGTACTCTCTTGAAAATAGGACTAAGTATATGTATTAAATGCAAAACAAATACAAAACGTATGTATGTTCGATGTAAGAATCTTTTAAATGCATATATTGGATTTTTTACTCTAAAATTATTGCAAATGACCTAATCGTAGTTTAAGTGCATTAAGTATATTCTAGACAAAAAAAACGCGTACAAGCTTAAGCTGTGCTATTTGCCTGGACGTGCTATGCTTAATCCTTTCAGGTTATATTTAACATAGTAAATGACAAATAAACGAACATTTTTTTTCTACATTTAATTTATTAAACAACGTTTTTTAATAAAATATGCCGGCGTCTAAACTTTTATCATAGCTTATAATAAGAAAAAAACCTTTTTTGTAAAAGGATAAATTTTATGTAAAGATCATTTATGTAGTGTATATGAGAAGAGGCCAGATTTATTAGTTAATGTACACGTGCAGGGTCTGCAAATACGTTTTAAAACTGTTTATCGCTAGTTTTTTTCTTCTAAAAAGACATATGCGTTATCGTTATACTAATTTTTATGCGAGACTGTTACAAATAAACAAATTAGATTTGAAAGTATTTTTTTTAATTGAATTTATTTTTTGTAATGCTTTTAGAAATCTAAAATTTTTGCATTTATGCAGTTAGAGCTTTGTTTTTTGACAACGAATATGTTAACAGTGTATAAAACCTGTACAAATTTTCAATATATCTCTTAAAATCGATTTTTGGCAAGTGTCTTGCATACATGTGTCAAAATTTTTATAGGTGCAACTTTGGTTTATTTTATAGTTTAAAACTGCGAAATTTAAAATCAATATTCGCTCAAAAAATATTTTTTTTTGATGATTCATATTACTTTCACAGTAATATGCTATGGCAAAAACAAAAGCTTACATTTATGAATGGCATTTAAGTAACGCTTTTTTCTGTTATATTTTTGAAAATCAAAAAAGTAGCCCCCAAAAAAAAGTGCCCCGGGCCCCGAATAATGTTAACTCATCGTTGAAACAATATTATATCCATACTGCTTTTCTATTGTTAACAACGTAAATAGATTACGTTCAATATTAGTCTTTTGAAAAATATAGGGTAAAAAGTTGTTTTATAATATAATGTATATTCAAATAAAATGCACACAAAAAAATAAGAAAAGTGCTTTACGTTATCTAAAATGTCAGATAAAAATATATTCGTCTTTCATCTGTATTAAACGTATTGGTATTATCACCTACACGCAGTAGCGGACTAAGAACGGGGGACATTGCCCCCGGGCCTCGAACTTTAAGAGGCTTAAATTTATTTTATGTTGAATAAATTTTTAAAATACAAATTTGCTATTTGACTTTTTTTACTTAAAACAACGCAGGCCTTCTTTTAATGTAATTACAGGTAACTATTTAATCTTTGCGCAGTAAAAAAAACTATTATTGTTTTTTTTTTTAGATTATAAACTGATATGCAAGGGTGGGTCGGACAAATTCCAACCCGGGTTTTTGCGTCAATTTACTAGACCCGGGTCAAACCGTGACCCGGAGTACAACACCCGGGTCAGAATCGAAAATGTACACTGCGTTAAAAAATGGTGTGCAAAAAAAGCAATATAAGAACAAATGCATCTGCAGTTGCAGTTATGTATGCGATATCTCACAACCAAAGTAATTTTAATCACTAAAAAAACTTTTTTAGGTTGATTTGTTATGTTAAATATACGTTTATGCGTTTACATAGTTCTTAATCTAGTGTATGCTCGTGAACCTAGCTTTTACTAACCGAGCGGGTCTAAAAAGTTACTAACTTTGCATTTTTTTCATGTTCACCGCTTATTCCACATTTC
>JAQFYM010002809.1:0-21463 GCA_034694785.1 Agrenia bidenticulata
TTAATAATTGCAAAAAAGTTGTTTTGTGATTTATTAAACAAAAATATATGTTAAAAAACTTGTATACAATTTTATTCCTAGAACTAATGACATAATTGTTTATAGAGTCATTCCATAGCATTTTTTCTTTAGGTCTTTGCCGTATTCTAAGGTGACTTTTAATAGTTCCAGGACTTTTTAAATAATTTATGAAAGCGCTTGTACAAAAAAAAAATAATAAAGTTTCCGTTACAACTGTTTATGAAAAACTTAAAAATGCTTATTTGTACAGAAAAAAAATGTGTGCATTTATTTATTAGAATTTAAAACTCTGAAATTATATAACAACGTTTAAGCCGACAAACAACCAGCACGTTATTGCAACAACACTTCATATGTTAAAATTTGTCAAGACTTTTTGCATGCAAAAACGACAAAATTTCTGCGCAAGGTTTAATATGACAATTTTTGTAAAAAAGTTTTCTTAAGACGTGTTATATAGAAATAGACAATACCGTTTTATCGTTTGTGACTTTTTTTGCAGTATTTGTTATATGTATTTAATGTCTGTCTACGCGCATGTACGTTTAGTTTGTTTGTTTTTTTTTCGTTATAACTCATAATATAAATTAAATATTTTCTAACACAAATATGCGTTAAAAATTGTAAGAAATTACATTCTTTGTACAAAAATCTGTATTTGTTTGTATAACAATGATAACTTTGACATATCATGGCGGCACTTTTTATTTGTAGGGCTGTATTAAGATGCTAAAGCAAGTTTCGCTGCTCGCTTTCGTGTAAAAAAACAAATAATGTGTATGACAAATTTTCCTTATGCGCAAAGCATACTTTTATAATTGTATGGTATGCAAATATATCGCAAATAAGGTACAAAATAATAACAACTAACACGGCAAATGAAAAAATCAACTTTTAAATATGTAGAACCTAATAAAAAGTACTGTTATCGTGTGTTTATTATGTAGTGTTTATTTCATTCGTTTACACCTAAAATACAAAACCTCAAAACACATTCTAGGGCCCTTCTCACTAGAAATTTGTTTTACCTTAACCCCCTTGTGCCTTATCAAGGCCTTGCTCATGAGTTATTTTTTTAGTTACATATAAGTAATTACCCATATGAAATAAAAGGCAATACCTATGGGTAAATTTAAATACATACAGTATGTGATATTTAGCATTTTTGGCAGAAAAGCATGGTTTTGTGGTTTTGTGCATTAAATATAGGTATTTTGTTTTTTATACAAAAAGTATGAATTTTCTGGATTTACGGCAAAAATATTTTTTTTGTATATTATTACATATTTTTTACATGATACAAACTGTTTTTTTATTCCCAGCACAAATTTAAGTATTTAAAAAACATAAAATGTGGATTTGAAAGATAACCCAAAACAATTACAAAAGAAAATAGCAATACAGACAGATTTTTTACATACTCATCTTAATGAGAAGAAAAATGTATAGGGAATAAGCCAAATTCCATTCTTGCTAAAAATTACTACAAAAAAATGAAAGACTTAAAAAACTACACCTAGAAATATTATCAGACGTTTTTAAACCTGACTTTTTTTAAATATTTTTTTTTGAGTATTTATAAGTTATTTACACTATATTTTTATTGACAGTTTTTTATTTTAAGACTAAATTATTTTCGCATACTTTACATCAACATACAAGTCTTGCACGTAAAGTCAACAGTATGTATAAATAACAACCGTCGTTTTCTAAGGGATAATTTTGCTAATATTCTTACGAAAAAAGTAAAATTAAATACTAATGGCAAAAAAATACTTAAAAACTCACAAAGAAAAAAAATTTGGTCAACAATAAACATATTTCATTCTGCAACAATCTCAAGTGTTTTTTAACGTTAGATTAGATTTTTTTTCCGCATTTTTTTGTAAACCCGTCTTCTTTTTGTAACTTTCTAGTTCTTAAAAAGTTTTACAAGTAAAAAAGGGTCACATTTTTAGTTCTGCGATACTTTACATGTATAAGAAGGTGCAGATTTTACAGTCTGTAAGTTGGTATTAGTTTTTTGTTTATGAAATAGCGCTTTTGTGCTAATTACTAAAAAAACAATGCTTATTCAGTATGGTGTGGTAGATGTTGCAAATGTTATGTTCGTGAGACGCTCTGGCGGTATAGCAGAAAAAAGTCTTTGTTTTATAAAACATGTTTCCAAACTTGTAATGTAAACTTGTCTGATGGCCCGTTTCGTTATCGTAAAACGTATTTGTGCAACTAAAGTTCTTTTTGGTCGTATTCTTATAGTGCAAAAAGCATTTACCATATATTTTATGTAAAATACTAACAGGGTCTAAAAGCTGTATCTATGCCACATCAATACAGTTTAAATACTAATATGAAATTGAGTCAATGTTTTTTACATCAATATTCATACAATTAATGCCATTTTGATGTTTTTTTAGCGTTTTCTGGTAACATAAATACTAATATGTACGACATTTGTTGTTATTTACAACGCATATTATAGGTCGTACCCGCGTTTTATATAATGCATTGCTTCTTTTTTTATACAGCCATTAAAACCTTAAGTTGCGATATAAGTTGCAATTTTACTTGATATTTATGTGTACGTTGTTTGTCATATGTAAGTTATATAACCTATTTGAACGTCTTTAATAGTAATATAAACCCTCGTTGTTAGTTTCATATTTTTATACTTCCAAAATCTTTTTTTATGTAGGTATATACAAAGTTGGACTCTAAAAGATGTATGCATGTTGCCTAGTCTAGGTTTAATTGTGCGTGTACTGCAAAAAAAAGGTAGGTTTATTTTTCAAAAGATCTGAGTACAATTTGATTTTTATTTATACATGTATCAGTTTAAGAAAAATATTATATCTGTTATATCATGTAATTTGATACAAAATTCAACAAAAAAAAATGGAGATGCATGTTTTATAGTTATAACAAGGCCGCGGTCGACACAAAAGCGTGTGGTACACCCACGCATTCATCTATTGACATTGTAAATTTCAAATTGATATGGTGCTTTATTTGTAATTTTACCCTTGAGAAACAATTTGTAATGATAAAAATACAAAAAATCTCTGCAGTATAAGATCTACTTCAGTGCACCATAATCATATAAAATACAGTAAAAAACAATTAGGAGCAAAATCTTCCACATAGGCCATAATTGCTATATTAAAAAATGATGTATGAGTATTGTGTACTGCTAGGCCCGCACAAGGTAATTGTAATAAAAATGTTTAAAATTTGCGAACAAAAGTGTTAAAAACTTTCTTGTACCTCACATAAAATTCTGGGCCTTCTTGTTTAACATCGAATAAATGTTGACTTTTATGAACCCTAAAAAATACATCCAGAAAAGTTTTACAACAAAAAATTGACACATATATAAGTATTACTTAAGTTACAAAGTATTTTTTATACCAACCTTACCAAAATTTAATTGCACTGACTGTGGCAACAACAACAAAGCAAAGACGTATGTACCATGTCACTGTTTTTTTTTGGTGTACCGTTGTTAGCATGCAAAAACGAATATTGCAATTTTATGAACAACTTTTTTGTGACCAGGGTTTTTGACAGGATAAGCAGGGGGCACAGTTTCTCCTCTGGGCCCAGCATGAAAAGGGGCCCCTTAAAACAGAATTTACAGAACTAAAACAAAGTGAAAATAAAAAATTTTGGTTTGAAGAACGTTTCTTTGCTGTAACGAACGTATGTTATTATAGGGACTAGTTGATTTACATTCTAGTACATTCTTATAATAACAACTAGGGTCCGCTGTATTTGTGATCAACTTTTTCTTAAACTCAAAGATAAATTGCAATACGCACAACAAAAAACTTATACAAAAGGTGCAATTTTATGCTTATGGGTACACTGGTAGACCAAAAATGTAAAAGCCATATGTCAATTTTACAATCAAAAGTCAACGATACGTTTTATTTGCTTTACTGGGTGAAAAACATAAAGCTTAACAAAAAAAAAAGGCTCTACTTCATGCAGAAAAATCGTTTACGCAAATATTACAGGTATGACGCAGTCGATTGATACAAAAACCAAATTTTGTACTAAACAAATGCGGTAAGCAAAGAGAAGAGGTTTACATAACGGCGGCAATTTACGTATAAATATAGATGTTTACTGTCAAAATGTTTTTATATGTTAAAAAGCATGCAAATGCACAGTTGTTAAGAAACCCTATACTACTTAGTTCATTTATAAATATATATGTATCAAAGTGAACGTTCTTATTTGACACGGTTCGTTTGTTTTTTTTTTAGTTTACACTTTACTTAAACATTTAAATATAACTTTATTTTGCCGTTCCTTTTTCTTTGTTTTTACTTACAGTGTAGACGGATACAACCTATGTAAAAACAAAAAATAGGCTTAAATTATATACAAATGATTAAAATGTTTATGAATCTAAGAAAACACAAAAAAAAAGTTAAATGCTTTTAATATCTTGTAAATTTCCGCATTTCTTTTAAATTTTTCCCACTTAAAATACATTAAGCCGTTAGCTACGAGTCGGATATGGTAAAGTACAGATTTAAAAGATTGAAATACTAGTTTTTATTTTTGATATACATAAACATTTGTAATAGTAAAAATTCTGTTTCCTACATAGTAACTGAATTACAAAATGAGCTGCTGTTTTTTTAGTTTTTATAATTTACCCCTTTTTTTCTACAGAATACAAATAAATAATGCTCTTGGCCCATATTTTATTTTAAACATTTAAAAATTTGGTATCGCGTTAAAGTAATATATAAAATAGGGTGTGCTTTATTGGCTGACATTTTAAAATTATAGAATACGAAAATACATTCAGTTTTTTCTAAAATTTCTACTTATCGTCTGGCAATAAAGTTCTTTTAACTCATTTAAATTTTGTGCATAGACGGCATAAAAACAAACTTACTGCATATGTGCTCTAGCTATTTACAATTTTTGAAACAAAACAAATTAATACTTGTTAAATTCCGTATGCTTTTTTGTATGACCTTTTTTGTTACTTTTTAGTCATCTTACTTATGATTGCGCATAATTTTAAACACAGAAATATTTAAAAAAATGGTTTTTTAAGTTTTGACTATTTAAATTGCGGCTTTTACTATACCTTGTATGTCAAAGGGTAATCCGGGTCTTTATAATTTGTAAAAATATGTATATATCAAAACATTTGACGTTCAGTACAACTTTATATGGACAATAACCCACTTTGATAAATCGTATTAAATCGGTTCAAAAACATGACAGGAATGGTGCGATCATAACAACATGTTTATTGCCAATCCAGTAAAGCTTAATAATATGGATCGATTGCGTATGTGTATATTTTATACAAAACTTGGGCATCAAAAATAATCTCGTTAGAAAGATAAGCTTATATTTTTTATATAAATACTTAACGCACGTATACTTTACAAAAATGGTTTAAAAGAAGCAACTTGTATTTTTTATAAAGCACAGAAAAGCCGCAAAAAAATATAAATACGGGTTTGTTTTTGTTGCTTGCTATCTACTGCAATGCAACAGATATTACTAATTCAATTTACAGTAAACTAATATTATATATAGTGTTTTTTATTAAAAGATGCATTTTTTTTGTATGGATGATTTTAATTTTTCATTAAGTACCTTTACTAAGTAAAACCTGAAATAAATTAATAGTATAAAGCTGTATATTTTCAGCCTTTTTTTAGGCAAAAGCAATACCCTGGTTTGTTATTGTTTAATTTTAAAAATTGTGCCCTAAAAAAATTTCGTCAAGAATATTTTGTGTCTTATAGTCTAAAATGTTTTGGCCAGTATATATAGGAAATACTTATGACATTTACACAAAAAAAAAAACGCACCCGACAAAATGTTTGTTTAAACTTTTGTACACAAAACTTTTTTACTAGAAAAAATTGTACATATAAAGTGTTTTAACAAAAAACTATATTACAATAAAAAATAGTCTTTCATAGTTCTCTCTTTTTTCACATTTAGTTTTATTGAATAGCAAAAAAAAACACAAAATACTAGTTGCAAACTCATATCTTTCTTATTTTTTTGCACTTGATAACATGCTTTTCTTCTTTTTCTGATACTACATTCGGTTTTTGGTCTCAAAGTCGATTTTTGCTATATCTAAAAATAAAAATTATATTATTCTTGTAATAGTTTTTAATAAGAAGTTTTATAGAAAATTCTTTTTATATGTATGTCAAAACTATTAGTTTAAAATTTTCTTACGCTTTATTATAGCTGTTAGTTAAGTTTTTGTACGTAAAAGGCAAATAAATTATAAAACCCTCTTTTAATACAAAAAAAGACGAAACTCTTTTTGTTTTGCTACCCGTTACAGAAAAAGCCTTTTTAATTTGCATATTTATACTGAAAATACAGCTGGAAATTTGAAAGCTTATAATTTATTTTTAATGTTTTAAATATGTTTTTGCTGTTAAAAAAAACAGATACGTTTATTAAAAAAACGAAGAAAGTATAAAATTTATAGTATATGTATTGCGCAATAACATCATGAATGTTCGTCATACAATTTAGCATCAATTTTACTGCACAAAAGTGTTAGAATGACGTTTTGTTGCGAAACGCCTTGCTAAAATATATATGAAGCCTTATGGTTAAAACCCTAGTTACAATTTACTGGCAATTAAAAATTCTCTGACCTAAAATGCCATAGACCAAAATGCCCTAACCCAAAATTAAATCTTGTAAGGAAAAAGGGCTACAAACCCAAAGATAAGGTGCGTTTTTTTGCAGCTAAAACTTTTAAAATTCAAGCGGGTACAGCTAAAAGTAAAATGACGTATTGCACCAAAAGTAATTTATATGGTTAAATAGTGAATTACACAGATTGCCTTGTTATAATGGCATGTGTTGTTTATAACAAAACATATTTTGTAAATGTACATTTTATCAAGATTAAATAATAATTAAATGTTTATTTTTTAACTCGCCATTTAAAAAAAAACATTTTTTTTCTTATTATGCATATTGAGTATTTTTGCGTGTACTAGAACATCTTGTTTTATTAAAAAAACTTCGGCTGCTGTTAAAACTCTTTACCCTGTAAATTCTTATTTTGTTTTTTTGTATAAGCTTTTTTATACCCATGTCTCTTAATTTGTATGTGTTAAAGTTTTTTTTTGATGTGCATGCATGAAAGCGTTTTTCCTTTTAAGTCATAAATTATTAGACAAAGTAAATTATATTGTTAAAAAAACAGCCTAACTTACAAATCAATATTTATTGATACAAAAATATATTTAAAGGTTTATACCCAAAAATTTATATAATGCATAATGACTCAAAGTATTTGCCTAGGCAGTTTATAGCAGTAAAGCAGGTTTTCCCGAACGTCTACGCTCAGAAATTTAAAATTGTATGTTGTGCTTTTTTACGTGCGCAAAGTTTACGTGATGTTTGTATTTAAGAAGAATTTGCCCCAACCGGTATATAGACATTAATACAAAGACACGTAAAATAGAAAAATCAAATAGTAAGTTTTTATTTATCACTATATTTTGCATTATTTTCGTTTTGATTAATTTTTCTTTACTACCGTTTTAAAAAAAATTTGTAGTGGAAAGAAGAAAAACGGCAACCACTGAACTATTAAGTAATATTGGTTTTGCCTGCCGCCTTCATGTGATTTTCGAAGCCTTTCGTAGAAAAAGCGTTATTACAATAGCCGATTCATTTGTAATATTTATATTCAGCCAGTATAAAAACACGCAAAACCCTTGCATACAGCACAAAAAACAACCGCCAAGATCGCTGTTAAAGCGTTAAAAGGGCACAATAACTAATCGCAATAAAGTGTTTTAATGGGAAAATCGCATTTTAGCATATTTAGGTATATATGGATGTTTTTAAACAAAGAGGAAAACTAATGTAGTAGATGTGTTGACGTAAATGTTTTAAGTGCATTTATGACGTTGATACATACAGCGCTATTTTTATTTCGGTAAATATTTACGTTTTTTGATAGACAATAAAAAAAGATTTTTGTCTATAAGTTTTTTGAATAAAGCTAGAATTAGCTGTACTTTCAAGTTTTGCTTATATATAATTTTTATACTATCGAAGACATAGCAAATACAAGTCAACGTCATTTTTATATAAAAATTTACGTAAAGTCGAAGTCTATAGATTAAGGTTATATTGTATAAACTTCTGTACATATAAAAAATAACACATGAAAAAATCTACGTACAATTATTATCCGACTTTGGTTTGGCAACAAATGTACGTTAAGGTATTTTTTTGTTTGTAAACATTATTTTAAAAACCATTCTATTAATGCGCGCCTCCATAATAAAATTTTTTCCTCACCTTTACCAGCAGATAAGGTTAAAAAACAATGTATTAAACTGTCCATGTGTGTTCGGAATAAAGAAAACATACAATTATTTAAGTCAGCAGCAAGAATCAGGGTACAACAAATACATGCTAATAATCTAAACGATAAATATGATCAAAAATACAAAACCTAGCAAATTGATTGCTTCCATCTATCGGCACAAATGTGTTAAACAAATTTTTTAAGCCGCCTTGACTATTTATCAAAAGCCAGCCTAATGTACGCAAAATCGCACTAAAGGCACAAACTCAGTAGAAATAACGATAAAGAAGAATGAATGGAGTTTCTTATAGTTATGTGTATAATAAATGTCTGTAAATTTCATGTTACACAGCAAGCATTTTTCCTTACGTGGAAAAAACAAATTTGAAGTAGATCTTTTTATTAAAAATTGTAACTTATATAATGGCCAAATTTTTCGCATCGATACAAATTTTTATACCGATACACTATTATCTTAAATCGTATATTGAATTTTTTAGATTATAGCTTACAATTTTTCTTCTATATTCGTTAATATACAAAAATAAACTTAGCAGCTTAAAAATGCACTATGAAGATAAAAACTGTCCATCTCGGAATGTCAAACAAAAAATAACTGTGCAATTGCAAGAAGCATTTATTTGCAGCCTTTTGGATAATGCGGCTGATGCCTATGAAGCTTTCTGATTAAACGATTCGACATATAAAAGTTACTGTTTATTTATTTATATTTTTTTATATAGATTTTCCTATCTTTCTAAAACCATTGTTCTGGTTTCAGAATATCATAAACAATCGTTGTTTCAGAATTGTCCAAATATCTAGTTCTTGGATTTTACGTGCACTTATTGGTCCTAAAGCAAGTTTGACCCCCGCAAACTGTGTATCTCGATAGCTGTGTTTGATCAGCCCTCAGATTTACATATAAGCTTTTATACGGGCTTTTACAGCTAGTTCATACATATTGAATCATCATGGGGGCGCTCATGGCGCTCACAACATGTCATGTGTTTTTATTTGACACAACACATACTACAACTGTGTAAATATAACATTGAATACTAGGTGTAGTTAAAATTTGCTTTCAAACCTAACATAATAATTATGTTGCAAAGATATACGTAACTTGTTTTGTTTGTATTGCTAGAAATTGCTTTATTTGTGTAAAATCTTAAATTACAATTCGAGTGACATGAATGAAACCTAGTCATATCCTAACAAATTAAAACATTGCAGGTCTTGACTCATTTGTAGAAAAACAAGAAAACTAAGTATGCAGGGCTGCAAAATACTATTAAAAAACTTCAAGAAGGTTTTTATTTGCATTCTACCGCAGTTTTTTGCTACAGGGAGCAACAAAACAAAAACCCGTATGGAATCAATCATATGCAATAAAATACGTGCTAAGAACAAAATTGTTGCCAATGCTTTAACACACGATATTTCGCTAAAAGGATGACGTAATGCACAAGCGGTTGCTCAAAAGTATGCGTAAAACATATAATCAATAACTATGTTTTATAGTGAAGAATATCGTTCCTGTAGATTTGTATATCTTTAAATCTATTTACTTAATCGTGACTATCGCATATGATGCGATTTTATCTTACCGCAATAATAATCAATTCGATTCATGGTTTCAGCTTTTAAATAAAATACAAGAAAAAATTTATGCATTTATTTGTTACAAAAATGCCGAGAGTCTTGCTTTTAGTGCATAAAGCAGTTTTAAAATACGGGACAACAACTCGTGATAACATTATGATGTTTTGGGTTAAGACATTGTAAAAACAAAGATGCTAATGTTTTAAAATCTGATTAAGAAATGCATGAAACAGTGGCATAATGTGCAAAAAATGCATAGTTAATGACTATAAGCAGTAATTTATCAACACGAATTGTTGAAATTTGTACAAGACTATCAAAAAAACTATAGTTTGACGCTTTTTGTGCGTTTATGTTTTTTGTATTCAAACTACGAAAAAACTGAAATACTGTGATTGTAAAACAACAACGTAAATATCAGCAATACAGAAATTGATTATAGTATATTTGCTTACGCAATAGACTTTTTAGCTTTTTTGCTGATGCAACTACCAGGCTTTGCATAAAAAAAATCAGAAATTTTTTTATAGCACATATGTGGCCCATGAAACAAGGATATTGTACGTAAATACTATCCATGCGTTTTTTATTCCTCAAAAAGAAAAGTTGTAGTGTTTGGTAGCAAAAAAATATAAAAACTGTATAAGTATATGAAATTGCAATCAGGGCTTCCAGATTAAGGTGCAGAGAGTGTTTTTTTTTAAGCCCCGCATAAAAAGGGGCGTTTAGATGACAAATTTTACACAAAATGGTACGTAAATATACCAATAGTATTGTAAACAAATGTTTATGACGTTAGCATGTGTTACTGTAAAATGCATAAGTATTTGTTAAATAAGGAGTTGTATGTAATATACTAATTTGGGCTCCCATTATATTTGGCAACATTAATATATTTATACTGAGAAGTAGGTTGCTTGGGCATATAAAAAAACTTATAATAAGTATATTTTTGTGCTCCAGAAATATTTTTAAGGCATTTATTGTGAGTATAATACCCTTTTGCACAGAGTAAAGTCATCAAAAAGAATATACATGCTAACCGGTATACTAACAAAAAATGAACAAAAAATACAATTACTGAATATAGGCTAAAAAATTAAGGACCCTAATATTTAAGGGTCGACGCTTCTGTTTAAACCCAGACGATTTACAAAAATAAAAAAATACAAAAACACATATAACAATGTAGGACGAAACTTTGTCAAGTTACGTATAGATGTAGGGCTTTAAAATTCACTGTTTTTAAGTAGAAATTGACACTAGAAAAAAAGTTTGTGTTTAACGTCTGCAAAACATACGCAATCAGTTGTTGTATCGTTGATAAGGTTTACAACTCATGCAACATACGTTTTGTAGTATATTATTGTTGTCAACTGTACTATCAGTTTTTTAAACTTCTTATACTTATATAAAATACAGTTTTGCTGCACGTTTATATACCACTAGGCTAAGTGTAGAAAAAATAAAAAGCCACGTTCTCAATCGCATATTAAAAAAATTTTATGATGGGTTATACAAAAAAAAAAACAAGATACAAGATCTTGAAATTTTGTAAATTTCCTTTTGTCTTTTTGGTTTAAATATTACTTCTAGTAACTCCAAATACATTAAGATATATATCAAGAGGTATTCTTCTCCAATAAAACATGCACGACAAACATCATATTTGCCGATTGAAAAAAACAGCGACTTGTTACATAGTTGTAATTCTTTTGATCGTCGAAAAAATTATTGCAAAAAAAAAATGCGTTTTCTCTTAGTACTGCAAATTTGACACTTTATACCCATAATCGAATTGTTGCTTTGAGCTTTTTTAAAATTTTACCTGTTTGAGAAAAAAATTGTTCATCGTGTTAAGTTGCGCATTATAACACCCTTGCTATCTAAGTTTGTGTAGGCGTTACTGCATACTGAAACTACTTTTTTGTCTTTTACCAATATGCATGAGTTGTATATAATAACTTTGTTTTCTACACATTTTATAGATTTCTGGGTACTCCAGTAAAACAAAAAGCTATTAATGCAATATGTGCTACTTAATTTTAAGATTTATTTGACCCATAGAAAATCATTCCCATTATAGTTATCTGTAATAGTATGACATTTGGCGTTTTTTTTCTGTTTATTTTATTCGTGATTTTCTCGTAGACAAAGGCAAAAATATTTGTATAAATTATTTCTATAGCCAAAAAAACGCAAATCGCAATATCAAAGATTCAAAGGCAATCAACGGAACCCAAAATATATTTCTTGTGTAAAATATTTGTATGAGACTAAAAAACATATAACGGTTGGACGAGCTTTATATATAAAAACCTAAGTAATCTATTTTATGTCTATTTGGTGCAACATAAACTAACGCTATTGCATCCAAAGCCCGATACATAGCAGTTTTTAAAAAAATATAAATAATATGCATTTTATAGGTGGAGTGCAAATTTTAAAAGTAACTACATAGCACAAATTTTTAAGTTCAATATACAAAATTCTAATTGTATATTTTACTTATTTTGAAATGCTTAAAACAAAACTTTTTATACAAAAAACTCTTTTTAAAAATGAACTTGCATTTAAAGTAGATCAAAATGTCGCCGCGGCCTAATCATATTAGTAGAGATATTTGTCTTTTACTATTTAATGTAGATTGCATAATATCTGTACAGTCAGTTTAGATTGATATAACTTTTCAAGGGGTATGAGACCCCAGAAAACAAAATGCGTATAAAACGTAGTTTAACTATCTCGAGAGACTTTTCTTTAGCACCCCGACGGGGGCATAGTCCTTTTTTTACTGTATTCATCACTGTTCACTTTTTATACATTTAATCAAACAGTTTATAACTTCCTTTTTTCAAGGCCCTTTTTTTTTATGACTAATTTGTTGCTCGTACACTGCCTCGCCTAAGTAAACAAAAAAAAAAATCTTACTTTGTATAATATCTGTATATTATAGCCTATTTTTCGAAAAACGATTTTTTTGTTTTTTTCTGTTGTATATAAAAATCTTTTGACAAAAAAATGTTTTCGACAATAAAGATTTTTGTGTATTCAGTTCGAGCACTCTTTTGTAAAGCTTTTAAAACCATGCATGTTGTTTACAAATGAAAAAAAGCAGCTAAAATTGTTTTACCCGTTGTTTTTTATTTAAAGCGTTTTTAGTTAGAAAAGTTGTTTTTTTGAAACGCTACAATAAAAACAATTTCACTTTTAAAACTATGCTTAATTGATCTTTTCTTTTACTTAAATATGTGCGTTTTTGGCGCATATAACAACGAAAAATGCCAATTACTACTTTTATTGTTGATATAACGAGTCGGTATCATACACATGCGGCCTTTTTTTATGTTTTTTTATTACATTTTTTGTGATTTAAATTTGGCGTTTTTCAAAAAAGTTATTGCGTGCTATACATCACAAAAATGTACGAATTCTTACATATATTTTATCATAAGAAGTTATAAAATAACTGTTATAAAAGGCATTTCTAATACATATTTTGTTGAGCCCCCACCTAGTTCGAAGCTGAATCACAATTTAACTACAGCACATTTACTGTTTACTGCGATAAGCGCATTTGCAAATAAAAAAGACATAAACTGTTATTTTTTATATAAACTACATTTAAAAACCTATATAAAATGCTTATTTATACAACAAAAAGAAATAATTTTACTCTAAAACCTACAATTTGTAAACAACTGTAAAAAAATTGGAAGCTTTAAATAACAAAAAATACATATGTACATACTTTTATATCTCAAATTTTTTTAACTTTTTTTGTTCACTTGCACAACGACATAAGTGTCAGTACAACAATTTTATTACAAAATTTTTGCATTAACGTTTTTTCGAAGACGTTTTGCAAACAAAAGAACACAGCCTAATTTATTTAATGCATTTTGTTACTAAAAGGTTTATTTTAAATGTATTTTTATCAGTTTGTTGATGTGCATGCTTGTTGTGTTTAGTTGCCTTTTTTTGGTAACTCATAAGGTCAAATGCATTAGTAAAGTCACATCAATGCTACATAAATCACAATTAAGTTTGCAATTCTTAGCAAAACTATGCATCTGCATAAGATAAAATTGATTAATTTATTATATTATAAAAACTCATATTTTGCGAGGTCTTCGACAAAAAAATGAAGCAAGTTCTGCGGAACGTTGCTTTGATTAAGAATTTTAAAAACTGTAACTCTATGACTTACTATGTGCAAAAATTTGTTTTTGTGTGTAAGGTTTAAGATTTTGCAAAAAAGGTACAAAAAAATTACAAAAAGACACTTAAAATACTATAATATGCTATTAAGGTTGGAAAACTATATAAAAAAAATATTTTTTTATAAAATTATGTAGTGTTTTTCTACATCTATTTTTTTAAGAACAGTTAACCCTATAAAAACAATCTAGGGGCCTATTTCATTAGAAAAAATATTTTTTTTCCTGGGCCTTTTACTTTTGCCGAAGGCCCTGGTTACACAGAAACGAAGTATGATACGAGTTTGCAAAACAGTTTGCGAAATTTACATGCATACAAACAAAATAAAAAAAATACAAATATTAGAAGTATATTTTTTCTTACGTTGAAATTTTTAACATATAACAGCTTTTAGTTCTGTTTTTTTAACTCTGTTAAAATATAATACATGAATGATTTATGCATATATGAAACACGCTACAATATGAAAAACAACGTAGAAACTGCACGAAACTACTCTTTATTGACACCCAGCTCATAAGAGGTATTCTTGTATATTGATTTCGGTGTATTTTTTTAAAGCACGCTAACATAAATTTGATTATTCAAAGAAAACATTGCTTACAACACAATTTTGTTTGTGTGCTTATATTTAAGCGGCTTTATACCGCATATAAAATTTTTTATCGGCAAAAAAATCCCTGTGCACAATATTATATACAATAAGTATTAATTCAATTATGTAGATCTTGTTATTGTTGTTAAAACAATAACAAGAAAATTTCTATATATTAAACAACTAATTTACGTAATATTTCCAAAATACATATTTTTTTTTATTTTGTATCATGAAGTATAGATCTGAGTTTGTCCCTAAACAACCGGCCCGGCTGCACGAGACTGACTTGCGGTCTGGTCTTCACCGATTTTCCGGTATATTTACTTTTTAATGTTCTTTGGTTGGATGCATCTTGTTGCGGTCCGGTCTTTGTTGCCGGTTCGTTTTTGCAAAGCCTACACATATTTCGTTCCGGTTTGGTCTGATGCAGAACTTTATCATGAAGGCCTGATTTAGATAAAAAAAATCTTTACTCAAGAAAATTTGACAATTTAAGTTCTATTACAAAAATTCGTATTATCTTTGTAATTATTTTTTTGAGATGAACTATAAAATTGTTACGAGCACATAGTAGTATCGATATTAACGTACACATTTATACCATTTATCTGCTGAATTTGATTAATATATTCAAATCTATAAAAATATATTTAAGATTTTTTTTGTAGAAACCTAAAGAGAATTTTTCTGCATTATTAAAAAATTAAAGATGTGTTTTACGTCATTCGTAAAAAGAATGATGCTGCTGACTAGATAGAACATCCTATATATATATTACTTTAGATAGTCATCTATCACTTAAGTAACTTTTTAGCTTTATAGCATTGCCATGTATTTAAAATCAATTTTGGCAAAATTGCTTGTATGCAATGGGCTCTTTTAGAAATAAGTTAATTATTTCTACAAATATGCTTATTTTTTTATACTATTCTGTGGTTTATCGCTGTAGAAGCGCAATTAATTAAACCAAAAAATAAAAAAAAGTTTAAAAATGCGCATAGTTGTCTTCTAAATGTACAAAAAATCCTTTCCTGTAAATCTGCAACGTCTCAATATAGATTTTGGGAATATAAACTTTTTTCACAATATGTATTCAACGGTAAAAAATTAAAGATGATAATAAAAATGTACTATACCTTTTTTCGCGAAGCCAACGCTTTTAAAAAATTTATTTTTTTATTTGTGATTTGAATAAAAATAAAATATTTACATTTTTAGTCCCGATTTTGCAACATCAAATAAATCCAAAAATTTAATGTAAAGGCCTTTGTCTTGTGTATCAGTATATAATAATGTATGAAATTTATATCATGAAATTTTACGGAGCATTACTTGTTTACAATAAATTATACTTTTTAATTGTTGTAATGATTTTTTCCACATTAATAATTCAACCGGTTTTGTTATAAATATGTGATATAGTACTAAAACTTGTGATATATAAATAGTCCATGTATTTGAGTGCGATAATAGTAAATATAAATACATGGGTATTCTTTTTTTATCTGAGAAGAAGTCTTAGCAGTTCGTCAGATCTTTTTTCCAAATAAAAAAAAAACAAACTGTTTTAAACAAACTTAATTTATCAAGCAATTGAAGGCACATGCTATCTGGCAAAATTATTTTGTAATTAATGTCTTACTTAATAGACTTTTTGAAATTTTTCGCCCTGTAAAGTACAAGAACCGATCTTACTAATTTTCGTAAAAAAATATATGTAAAACAAAAAACCATACACAAACTTGTAATCTTTTTTCGCCGCTTTCTTTTTTTTTTTGGGGTGCAGAATAGCCGATTTTTGGTCTTGTGTGTTGAGATAAGTGCGACTATGAAGGCACTGTCTGTAATAAATAACTCAAAACTGTTTTTTTTTGTAGCTTAATTTACGCTGTTGTGATATTCTTGTTGTTAGCGACAAAAAAAAAGTACTTTTGATATTAAATCTGTCTATAGTGTTTTTAAATTAGGCTAAAAATTTATAATATCCATTTTTTAGTATATCGCTAGAATTGACTTTATAAATTAACTGTATGGGATAAATAACATTGCTCACTTCTAAAAGAATGTATATAGAAAAACAGTTTATATGCATTAAATTTAATAGAAATAAACCATGTTGTGGCGGTATGAAACAAGCGATTATATTATTTTAAAATTAACAGTTGATAAATAATTGGGGTTTTAATCTAATACACGCAACTAAAAATTAAAACAACTAATCAATTTGTAATATTAACTGTTTTTTTTAAGAGCATTATACTTTTTTTATTCAAATCTCTAAAATCTGGCATTTTAAATATAAATTCTAGGGTTCTCAATATGATCATATAATTAAAAAAGAATCAAATATAGAAATGCGCTAGCAAATTGCGTTTTTTTTATTAAGTCTTGCGTTTTTTTATGTTTGCAAGTAGGGATTCCAAATCCCAGGATCCGGGACTCCGGGTTTCCAAAAAAACGTAAAAAGTTGTTCCCAGGATCCTAAGAAACGGATTCTTATGTAAAGCGGTGGGTTAGAAAGAGGGCTATAAATTTTTAATGACAAAAATGAAATAGATACAGTAAATAACGGTAATAATAAATACTAATGCAAATAAAAACAATTAAAATAAAAAAACGAGTAAACATACTCACGTGAGTCTTACGCAGTACAAGTAAAGGAACCTGATTAAAAGTGTGATTTCTAGGGCAAGTAAAATTAGAAATGCTGACAATGCCAACAAGATAACATGAAAAAAATATATATATCATGTACAAAAAAAAAGTCTATATTTGTTGTTGATAAAAGCTTTTTCCACTCCATGCTGTAAACTACAAAAACATATACTTAAGGCATTTAAATGATAAAATATTGGAAATGCATGTATATGTATCATTTTTGCTTTTTACATATTCCAACAACCTTTTTATTCGACTTTTCCTAAAATTTATTTCATAATTTAGGCGCCTTATCACGCTCTAACTGTAAAAGCATTATTTCAAATCGCTTGTATATTGACTACAACATATAAAATTATATGATTGACTTAAAATTCTTGCGTATAACTAGCCTTTTTTTTCTTTTACCACGTCTAACGTCGACATGACAATGTTGATTTTTTTGAACTGTTTTATTGACAAAAAAAACCTTATCACTAACTTTAAAGATATTCTTTTTTTACAGGATACAATAAAACTTAATCTCGGGATGTCCCGGGATACTCAAAATTTTGCAAAATATTGTCGGACCTCCGGGATTTAGATTCTCGTTTTGCCAGGCTTTTTTTCTGTAATCATTTGCTTATATAATTTTGACTCCCTGCTATTTGAGAAAGAAAAAAAAAAACCACATATCGTTAAAATGTTACAAACATACAAATATGCATTCCTTTCTTTCTATTTACTTTTCATGGTCATAACTATTTTTTTATTGTTGTTTGCATAGATACCAGCATTATCGGCCCAAGCACACTTCGAGCAAGTGTTTCTTGGACATATTCCAGGAAATCAACCGACCAACGGAGTCGGTCGTTCTGCTAGAAAAAAATGCCTAAGAGCCAGCGACCGAGGCAACGCTCTGATTGTTTTAGCTTACAATTGGGTCAAATAATGATTGACCAAAAAAGAAAAAGAGAATACAAAGTTGATTGGGTTAAAAATAATCATAAAAAGACCAGAGCTGTAAACAATAAGCAGAAACAAAACAAAAACTCATTTAAAATGTCTTGTGTAACAATAAATCTACTTCAGGCGATAAGCCAGCTTTTTACAAAAATTGTTTACGTAAAAATCCATTTTTTTTTGCTTTATTGCATAAAACTTTAACACATTACAAATAAGGTTGTTTTAAAACATGTTATTTTTTAAGGCATTATACAAAAATGTTTTTTTGACGTTCTCTAATTGTTATAAACCATTTTAGAAAACCGTAAATTAATTACAGGTATTTTTTGTTGACTCAAAACTCACGTTTAGAGTAGGAATTACAATACCCCGAGGTGTTAAAAGCCCGGGGTGTTTTATTGCTGTTTTTTTTTAAAACCCTGGGGCACTATGTTTTTTTTGTTGAGGTAAAAGTCACAAAATGAGTTTTATGGCAAAAAGAGGATGCGCATTGAAACAACATATATAAATTAAGTAATTTCTGTTTACATTTAATATTGCTATTTTGTCTGCAAAAAACTTGATGGCAGCTTATTTAAAAAAAATAATGGAAGTTTTTTTTTAATTCCATGCTGTTTAATATTGATTTAAAGTAGCCTGTCAAAACTTTGTTGCCTTCTTATATTTTTTTATGCAATTTAATTTCATTTATATGTAATAATTTTGCAAAGAAAAATAGCGAAGTTTCTTGAGCGCGCAATGTTGTTTTAAGAGCGTGAATAACTACAAGAAAAGAAAATGCCCCCGTTATTCGAAACTTTTTTTTGTGACCTAAAAGGTTAAAGTAGCAAAAAATTACTTAATAAAGCAAGTCTTTATAGATTTTTAAAATGCATTGCGTTGCTTAAAACTTGCAAAATCCTGATCTAATACCACTTATTTTAGACAGCCAGATTTTAAATGCACCTGCTTTATGAGATCTTAAGTTCAGCAATTTCAAAACTACTTATAAAAGAAAATTATACAAGAAAAACCTTTTTGTTGCCGTTTTTGTAGATAATGGATTAATCCATATCTAAGAAATAATATTTTCAGATTTTATATTTTTTTTTTGTATATAAACATTTAAAACACAAACACAATATCAGAACAAAAGCGAATATAAACATTTTGTATATCTTTAAATCACTTTAGACAATCGCCTTCCCTATGATTTTTATTTTCTCACTTTTTTCTTAGGTATAAAAGTTACATTTGCAAAGGACACAAATAAGAACAGAAATTTAAAATTATGTCGTCTATAAAAATAGTCTGTAATTACAAATGCTCTAATATTCTTCTATTTGTTTGGCAATTTAACGTTTTTTCTAAAACTTGAATTGTTAGAAAGCAGGAAATTTAAAATGCCGTGCAAAAATGATTTATAAACCGAATTAAACTTTAGTTGCATTATAAGATTTTTACAATACCTAGAGCCATTTGTTATTCTTACATACTAGTATTATTTAGTTTACATTATTTGTTAAATATTTTTATTATCTAACGCACTATGAAACAAGAAAAAAAAGTAATGATGTGGTAAATGCAGTACTGTACAACCTGTAAAAAACAGCTGGCTATATCTTGTGTCGAAGTTCAAATAGTGAAAAGATTTTTATATGACGAAAAATGTTAAAAAAACTGTCTGGTTGCACCATGTAAAAGATAATTAAGCACATGTAAAAACACATGCACAACCAAGAAACAAAAATATATTGCTCTGCTTCTATAGAACATATTCTACTATATTACAAGCTTTTTTTACAAAAAAAACTCTATAAATTAGGATCTTTAGGCTAATTAAACAAACAAACTTTTTACAATACTTTAAAATGTAACAACAGGAACTTCAAGCTTATCAATCATGCCATCGCTAGGCATTTGATTGCATTTTGAAAATTAGTTTTAACATTATATACAATCAAACACAACCGGTCATGTCGGATACCAAAAATTAATTTGTTTATTTGTAGGAAAACTAGTATCTTTAAAAATTCATACAGTTTTACCTATACACAAGTTAAAATGAAGTTTTATTATGTGCAAAGAGTACTTTCGCTTATTTCGCAAGGTATATTGCAGCTAAAAACACAGATAAGAAACTGTATATAAATACATTTGCATCCTACTATAACGATAAAAAAAAGTTACTAATACCTTCAAGCCAAAAAAACCTCATATTCTATTCTAAGGGCATATGATAAATTACATTCTAATTTTGTTACGAACCCCATGCAATTAGTGTTGATATGGTCTAAAATATATAGAAAAAGCAGAGGGGTGCACAAATAATATTTTAGTGAACCAATTTTGGTTTAATCTCTTTTTTAGGAAATCCCACTTTGAGATAACCATACTTTTAGGAAATCCCACTTTTAAGGAATCCCACTATAGGAAATCCTTCTTATAGGAAATACACTTTTAGGTAATCCCACTTTTAGGAAATCCCACATTCTAGGAAATCCTAACTTTTAGGTAATCCTTATTTAGAAATCCTACTTTAAGAAATCCCACTTTTAGAAATCCCACTTTTTGAAAATCAACCATCTTAAAAACCCATTTTTTAAATTCCAAATATAGGAAATCATATTTCTACAAAATCTAGATTTATTAAACGTAAAAAAGGTACATATTCTTTAATTAAGCTTCTATTTTTATATTAAATGAAACCCTAGCCCTAACATTAACCCTATCCACACCCTTGCCGTACCTAACCTGACATAACCTAATTATATCTAACCTGACCTGACCCTACATAAATGTAATATAAACCTTACCACACCTTAACTTACCAATCTACCCTAACCGTACCTAACCTTACCGTAACCAAACCAAACCCAACCTTAACCTAGCCTTACCAAACGGTATCATATCAAACCTACCATACCTAGCCTTACTGTTGCCAGACCCTACCCTACCCTACCCGCCTTAACATACCATACTAAACCACACCATATACCCATACCGTACCTTGCGTAACGCAACCTTACCTACCCGTTTCTTAACATACCCATTCTAACCTAACAGTGCCTATCCGTATTAACCTTCCCTAA
>JAQFYM010002810.1:0-21460 GCA_034694785.1 Agrenia bidenticulata
TTAAATACTATATTTTAATGCGACTAAATAAATAATATAAAAAATCATATTTTCTACCCATATTTGCTACCAATTTTTGGGGCCCTAGTCATATACAATGTTTTGTTGTTATATAGAATATCAAAATGCTTTTTTTTAACTTAGAAACCTAATAATTATGTTAAAATGGGCTGAAACGCGTTAAATTTTTCCCATTCAGTGTTCTTTTTTATCGTTTACTACAGTAATAATGATCTATGTATACGAAGTTGTTTTTTTAAATATATGCGCGAGGTTTATATCGGTAAGCATGTAACTACATGGTTAATTTTTCTTTATAGATTGCAATGTGCATATAAATGCTATAAATTTGAATCCACATTTAATAAAAATAGCACTTGTATTTTAACTTGAATATACAATATTTAAAGTTCTAAAAGGAGACAAGGGCATATATGTTTATAAAAAGGTCAAAATTTATCTATTTTTACAAAGTATTCAAAAACAAAAAGAATTTGTCTCGGAAAGTGTTAACCCGTTCGGTCCGGCGCGTTCAATAACCGGACCGTGCAGGTCATTACTGTAGGGACAAAATGACCCCTAAAGAGATAAGTTCGCCTAGAAAAATGCGATAACATGAAAACATAAACACAAGCCTTAGAGAATACTGCTAAAAGTAACTATGAGTTTACTTAAATTTATAAGGTTGTTATTGGTATGGTTTGGTGGGGGTTTGGCTAGGGTTATGTTGGTTTAGAAAAACGCGCCGCAAAGTACAGCAAAGATTTGATATCCACTTGTAAAGCGTTATCGTATATTAATACAGGTAACACATCGTGTTGCAAGTCTTTTTTGTTTTAAAAATAAAATATGCCCTAAATTATGTAATCGCGGCGAGTTTTTACACCCCTTAATGTATGACGCCGTGGCGAGTGGTCCTACAGCCGTAATAATAGGTAGGTAATTTAAATTTATATATATAGGGGTATTTGTTGGTTGTTAGTAAAAAACAAAAATCTACACCTTATTTGCTGTATTTTGATTTATTGTGAACGGAATGGGAAATTTTTTGGATGTTATTATGAATTTTATAATTTTTTTTGGGATAATAGCATGAAAAAAAAATATATAGTATAAAATATATGCTTTTATATTGTTAACGTCGAATTGATGCGTCGAACCTTTACTCTTTTGAATCATTATGTAATTGTCTATAATACCCCGGATGGAATTTTAAATTTATTTATATGGATATTTATTGGTTTTTAGTAATAAAAACATAATTTAATTCTTTAAAATGTGCATCTTTCTATTTTTCCATGAGATGAAGCATTTTTCAAGAATTTTTGTATATTTTTATATATTTATTTTCGGGAAGATAGAATGAATTTAAAAAATAAATGTAAAAAAAAATGCTTTATATATGTATTTAACGTCGTATATATGCTCTTTTAAACTTCTTTTTTACAACATTATGCAATTCTCTATAATACACCGGGGAGAATTTTTGTTTTATTTTTATGGATATCTATTGGTTTTTTGGAATAAAAACAAAATCTTCCCTCTTTTATTTATAAGTTGCAACCTTTGAATAGGATGGAGCTTTTTCAGCAAGTTTTTATGATTTTTTTATATTTATTTTCGGGGAAGATAGAATGAATTTATAAATTTAAATTTAAAAATTGAATGCCTAATTTTTGTTGTTGACGTCTTTTTTTTGCTTTTTACACTTACTTTCTTACATAATTATGTGATTCTCTATGTTACCCCGGGGAGAATTTTTAATTTATTTATATGGATATTTATTGGTTTTTGTAATAAAAACAAAATCTACCCCTTATACTGTATTATGTACAAATTTTAAATAGGATGGTGCTTTTTCAGCACGTTTTTATAAATTTTTTGTATTTATTTTCGGGGAAGATAGAATGAATTTAAAAATTAAATATGGAAATTAATCGCTTTATTTCTGTTTGTGACGTTGTATTTATGCTTGTATACAACGCCATTCTTACATCATTATGTGATTCTCTATCATACCCCGGGGAGATTTTTTAAATTATTTATATAGATATTTATTGGTTTTTTGTAATAAAAACAAAATCCACACCCTTATACTGTATTATATGAAAATTTTAAATATGATGAAGCTTTTTCAGCGAGTTTTTTTATATTTCTCCACATTTATTTTCGGGGAAGATAGATCGAATTCAAACATTAAATTTAAAAATTAAATGCTTAATTTATGTTGTTGACGTCGTGTTAATGCTTTTTTACACTTACTTTTTTACATCATTATCGATTCTCTATTTTACCCCGAAATGAATTTTGTTATATTTATGCCGATATTTATTGGTTTTGAGTTTATAAATACACAAACTACGCCTTTTTAATTGTTTTTTTTAATTTTCAATGGAATCGCGCCCTTTTTAGTAAGTTTTTGCAAATTTTTATAAATTTTATTCCGGAGAAAGAAAGCATGAAAAAAATTAAAAAATAAATGCTTAATTTTTGTTGTTGACGTCTTATATATGCTCTTTTACACTTATTTTTTTAGATCACTATGTAACTATCAGTAATACCCCGGGATAATTTCTATTTAATTTATAAGGATATTTATTGTTTTGTAGTAATAAACCAAATTTTCCCCTTAATGCTGCAGCTGTATTTTGATTTTTTTTAAACCGAATTTATCGTTTTTTGAAAGTTTTTTTGAATTCTCTCACTCTTTATTTTTGTGAAGAGAGCATAAAATAAAAAAAAAAAAAACATTTAATTTACTTGTTGATGTCGTCTTTGTGCTCTTTTACTATTACTTTTTTTAATAATCTTGCGATTATTTGTATACTAAGGAACAATAAAAATATTATTTATGTAGTAATTTATTGGTTTGTAGAAATCAAAATAGACCCATTTGCGTATGTACAATATTAGTAATTCAGCATAAAAAAGTGGCATATAAGTGTTTTAATTTCAAATAATCCGGCATTATTAAAATTGCACATATATGGGGTTTATCGCTAATCCGACATAAGAAAAATTGCACATATATAGGTTTTTTCAGCCAATCCGACAAAAAAAATCGCACAAAGATGTGTTTTTCCGCCAATCCTGCATAAAAAAAAATCGCACATATATGGTTTTCCGCCAATCCTGCATAAAAAAAATCGCACATATATGTGTTTTTCCGCCATCCGGCATACAAAAAATCGCACATATATGTGTTTTTTCGCAAATCCAGCACAAGGAAATCGCACATATATGTGTTTCCGCCAATCCAACATAAAAAAATTCGCACATATATGTGTTTTTCCGCCAATCCGACATAAAAAATTACACATATTTGTGTTTTGTCCGCCAAACCGGCATAAAAAAACCGCACATATATGTTCGGAACCGCCAATTCAGCATAAAAAATCGCACATATATGTGCGACGCCATTTTTGGGCACTTTAAAATCGCACATATATGAGTTTCGTCTCTAAGGGTTAAAACAAAAATGCCCAGAATTCGCAAATCCAGAAAAATAAATATACAAAAAAAAAATAAGCATGCACATTACATTTTTTTTGTTTTTTGACCGGTCAACTAGTTTGTGATTTATGACACGCTTATGCCTTTTTTTAGTAAGTAATTTTGTACCACTGGCTTTTTTGCTTTTAGACCAAGCATAACTTTGGCCTTTCAGTATCTTTTTTCGCCTTTTATTTTTGGCCTGTTAGTTTCAAAGCTTTTGGCAAGCCACTATATACAAACAATAATACAAAGCACCATCTTACCTTTTAACTTGGAAAAAAAAACAATTTGTATATAAAATAATAAAAAAAAACTATAAAGAGCCAAGCGAATAAGTACAAGCACTAGGGTAATACATTATTATTGCAAAAACTTTAAGCGCCATTAGTAGCTGCGAAAGCAAAATAAAATAACAGGAATACTTAAAAATAGTTTAATTGTGTATTGACTATAAAATTCAGGTTTTGTGCTGCAAATCACTGTTTAAGGACATGCTGTGCCACTTAGCATCCAAAAAAGTGCAGTCTGTACATCATTAGTGGCTTTTAGTATCTTACACAAATTTTTGAAGTTTAAACGTTAAAATGTGCGAAAAAAATATAAGAGCAAAACAAGTTTTCTAGCATTTATACACTTTAAATACGTTTGTGTATAAGTACTTCGTGCATATACGACCCTATAATAAAAAAAATTATAAAATAAAAAGCAAAGGTAAAGGTAAAATGTTATTTAACATTTTGCAGCTGAATAAGATTACTTTAATTCGCAAATAAAGTATTTATACATGATTTTGTTTATAGTAAAAAAAACTAACAGTCATATTACTTAAATATCAAACAAACGCTATAAAATGGCAACAATATGTATCTTGGTAAAGTTAAAGGTAACAAAACAAGTAATTTTTACACTTTGTAAGCAAAATCTTTAGGTATTATTCTTTGCTATAAAAACACTTTCGTGATCAATACAAGCATTTTTAAATAGAACAATTTCGAACAAATTGTAAATTTGTACAGTTTGTCGAACAAGCAAAAGAAATCTTGCAAGTAAACCCTTACAATACGCAGAGTCTTTTTATTCTTGTAGTAGATAATGCAGCGGCTTCATGGCTTGTATATGCATATTACTCTGTGATCTTAATAAAACAATCCATTTTGCTTTCCGCGTTGTTGTTGTACAGATAAACATCGTTTTCGCAGATTTACGTGTGATAAAAAGGACTCATTGTTTATTTTTTCGGTTTTTTTCATGAAACAGTTTTAAACCTTATTTATGCTTTTATCTTTTGTTAATAGTTGTATTACTTTCATTTTTTAAAATATTTTTAAGAGTGCCAAAAAAGTTTTTAGCAGTTATTTTTTCGCTTAATATAGTATCTAGATGTTTAGACCATCAAAAATCCTAAATGTTTGCATAACTTTTTAGTCAAAGTTATTTTTTTTTAACAGTAATACCTATAATTTAAATGTAGATATAACATAATATCTGCATAATTTTTGCTTTGTTTTTTTGATTTATTTTTTATTAATATATTTTAATTGGAAAATAAAAAAATAAAAAACAAAACATCCAAAATATTTGATCGTTTATTCGTATCTTTGTTATTTTAATTATTAGTTGCTTATAATATTAGCTGAGTTTAAAAATCAATACGGATTTCTAGACATATTCAAAAAAAACACATGTAAAACTAATGGCTTTTCGGCGACTTTTTGAAAGGTAAGACGTAGGAGCTAATACGAGATATATTTAGTGAGTTTTACTTTTATGTAAACGGTTCTAGTATTTTTTTATTGCTGTTGCGTCTCTACCAATTTTATTACACTTTTGCAATTAAAAAACTTTTATAACGCAAAATTAAACTATATTTTAGAGTATATACGAAAAAAAAATTTAAAACAAACTAAACAATTTTAAAATAGACAAAACTATTCGATGTATCTTACCTGCAGCTTTTAAACAAGTTATAGCTAAACAAAATTTTATCTTAACTGCAAAACAATAGGAATCAATTTTTTTATTTGTAATTTATAATTGGCATAGCATAAAAAAAAATAAAGTAAAAAAATATCTTGTAAAAGGTGTGAAGAAAATATTACAATACAATTTTTTTAAAATATCCCAAATATCCCAAATTAAAAATTCCCCTTTTTTCTCCAAAAAAAAATATTTGGTAAATTGGTGTAGTTCACCAAAATAAAAAAGCCTGGTCTATACAAGTCAAGTTTATATTCAAATCTTATAAGGTTAAAAAAAATGCTTTTAAAGTTTACTATTACCGATATTAAGCACATAGTTTTTTGTTAACATGTGTATATAATATTAAAGGTGCTATTTTGCATTTCCAAAAATTGCTGCAGTTTACCTAATTTTTTCTGTTTTATGGGTCTCTTTCTTAGGCCAACAATATGGGTAACTGCAGCTCTTGTGCTTTTTCTGTTGCTTAAACAATAAAATTGGTAATAAAATCACAAAAACGAGGCAAGACGTTTGCTTTTGAATGTAAAAAACCGGCTACTCGTTCATAAAATGCTGAATAAAGTGCAATAAATTTATCTAGCAAACCTGCATATGGCTTATCTCTTATACATTACTGATTTTTAAAACACACCGGTAATTTATTTGAGAGTGGTCCAAAAAACCTCGGATAAAACGCACTTGTGTGGTAAAGATTTATTTCTATATGCAAGTGTTATAAAAATACAATGAATAATACTTTTTTTAAAAAAATAACTTTTAAAAGTTAATGTTTGTAAAATAAACCTTCAAGGTGAAAGACCGTTGTGCTCAAGTTTTGTTGTAACCCTCAAATTTGCCTTATTTGTATTTTTACTTACAAAATACATACATAGTGGCACAATTTTCTCCGTTTTTATTATTTCTCTACGCCACTGCTTCAAGGTGCGTGGTTCTCATTATATTGTAACGCTTTTTTGCATTTACAAGATAACGACTATTTTGGTTTTAAAAACGCAAAATACACAAATCTTCATTTTTGTATTCATTAAAGTAACATTTATGATATAAAAAAATTTAATTTGACAATATACCGAATTTAATAAAATCAAAAATGCAACTGCAGGATAAAAACAACTATAGAAACTAGCCGTGTAATAAAGCGATAAAGACTGCCTAAAATATAAAATACATGTTATAAAATATTCTAATAGTTTACGTTTTATAGGCGCAAAATTGTAGTAAAAAAATTTAAACTGAACGGCAAAAAAGCAGAAAAAATACTAATACTATAATTAAAGAATTTTTTATATAGTAAAAGATCAAATTATAGTTATTTTTTTTTCTTTATTTTTGTATAAAAAATATTCAATTTATTTTTTTACTTATTAACTTTACTTTGCAGGATACAGACTGCTCTTATATTATTTTAAGACGTTAAAACAATTTGCTATTTGTTACAAACAGTAAAACATTTTTATAGTATAAATACACGTCATATATTATCACAATCTAAATTTTTGTGATATTTACTTTTTATTTTGCAATTAATGTTCTGCTACTGTTTTTCGCCCCTTTATAGTACTCTATTTCAGGCCCTCATCTGTTAGGCACATATTTTATCAAACGATTATCTTTTCTGTATTGCGACAGCATAAATGTATTCATTCATATTTTGTTCAATTGTCACGTCAGTTTTTTCAATTGCAGTTGTAAATGTACTTTTTATATATTTGATGTATTTGATTTTGATTGTGGGTTTGTTGCTACGATATTATTTACACACTTTTCTTCAGAAATATGTTTGCGTATAAATTTCGTACATGAGAAGATGCTGCAGCTTATACATAAAAGCTTTATTTGCTAAGCTGGATTTCAAAAATTTATACATTTACCACTTAGTTAGCTTAAGATGTGTACTCTAAAAAGGAAAAAGTTTATCTTATGCTCAAGGTTAGATTGGCTATGTTCTACTATTTTCGACGTGTTTCGGGACAGAGAGTTTGGTTTCGGGTTCATCCGGGTCAGTTAAGCGTTAATCTAATACATTTTGTTTTGTTAACTACTAAACGTTTTTTTATAAATGCTTAAGGCTAAATCTGGTAATATAAAAACCGTTCATGTTGAAATCTAGTATCAGAAAATATGAGTTAGTGTTTTTCTACCCCGTAACACAAATTCTTTACAGAATCTACTCTTAATTTCTATTTTTCTAAAAAAAACCTAGCAACCTAGTGAAATTTTTCTTATGTAGACATTTGACATCCGGGCATTACTAAAAGAACCCGACTTCTGTTAATAAAAAAACATAAATACAGACGATACTGTGTCTTTTAAAACCAGAGCCTTTCTTTACATTGTATTTCATCATTTTTTATGCAAAGAAAAAGAGAAAAAGGACTAGAACACTAATATATTTTTATTTTCTTTGCTTACAATGTTTTATCTTAATTTAGGCAAAGGCAAACTGCATGTATTAGACAAAAAACGTAACCATATTCAAAATGTGATTACAAATGTTTTTTTTCTACAGTAATTTTTACACCCGAGAACTGTAAAAACCAAGGGCTGAGTTTTCAAGTATAAGTTGATCGCTTTTTAAAAACAAACATAACATAACGTTTTGAGTCAAGTCGATTTTTTAGCGAACAATGCTTATCTACAGAGAATACCAAAATATTACATTAAAAAATTTTTATGTTCAATAACGTATTAATTACATTTACCGGCTTTTAGACTAATGCATTCTGTGTTTGATATCTCACGGCTTTAAATAAATGTGCCGAGATGTACAAAAGTTTTCTATCAGTTAATTTACGCTAATTAATACACTTATAATCGCAAATAATGATTTTCTATATTTAAATTCCTTTTATAATGTATAGCAATTCTTTTTATAGTAATTATCACCCAAAAAAATTGCATAAATTTAAGCGTGCGGATTTTGTATTTTCGACTTTTGAGCGAGTTTACGCGAGATAACATGTGCAAATGCGCCTGAGGTACCGAGTTGAGAGTTGACTTGACTTGACTGACGACCAAAATATACACTCTCGTAAGTAAATCAAAGCCAAAATAACTGTTAAAAATGTAACAAAAAACTGAACCTTTGCCAAGACTATTTTATTATGACAGACTTTTTGTATACAGTGTTTTATATGCGATAAATGCATTTTATGTTTATCTCAGACGTTCTGGAGTGATTTAGCACTTATAAAAGTATATACAAAAAAAAAGACACAAAAAAAATACTACCTATATGCAGAGCACTATAGAGTTGCATGTGTTTGCAGATAAAACTGCAGGTTAGTATACCGGCATGTTTTTATTGTGACTTAGCGCAATAATTAACCAAAGTAACCATTTAAAATACACAATTAACAATTATAAATGCATTCAAACCATTTCCCGCGGCCGCTTTACATATACAGCTGACCGGCTACAATGTTATATTGGTCTTTTTACTATCTTTGGCTTTTTCTTACAGATCCGCAGCCTGTACTGAATATATTTAGAAGTAGAAATTACCACCACTAATATTATAAAAAAAAACGTTTATGCATTCTTATACGTGTATTAATTATGTAGATAGCACAAGGTAGAGGCATTGGGCTTGAGTTGCGCTTCATGTAAAAAAAAATCCGCCTGAATTATGGGTTTTTTTGTGCGAATATTTTGATGATTAAAAGTAATGAAATATAAATATTTTAGGTTGAGAAATAAAAGAAAACAAAAAATTGTTAGTTTTTTCTCTTTGAATATTGTTTTATTTTTTTTTCTAAATAAAAATTAATGACTAGCCCTGGTCGGGATTAATTTTTAGATACGCCACTTTTTGCAATAAGAAAGCAGTAGATGCAAGTCTGTGTATTGTGTTTAGCTGGTTAATCTGCATTTTTTGCGTTTTTTACTGCTAATTCATATTTTATTTTAATTTTATATATAACAACATTTTATAAAACACTATGTTTAAAAGATCGAGTATTTCTTATTTTAAATAACTTGATAATTTTGAGTAAAAACTGCAAAAAAATAATTACAATCGCAGCAACAATACATTTACATATGTATATATCAGAGATACTTTTTTAATATTATAAAAAAAAACACGCCCACAATTAGTTTATAAATTAACAGATAATACAAATTATGACAAATATGGAGTGTACCAAGGTATTTAAGCTTTTTAAAAGGTCTTGTATAACTCTTAAGTATTAAATGTTAGTAGTCATTTTTTTATGTGTAATTTTTTGGTTTACATGTTTCCATTATAAACAAATGTACCAGTATTTCTTTTTACTTTTAGTTTGATTTGTAATTTGCAGCACAAAATACAAAAAATATACATTGTGTTATGTGCAATTATATACAAAAAGTACACATAAACACATAAAATCATGCTATACATGCAGCCAACACTAACGCCACAACGTATACTAAATCATTGCCCGAAAATTATGTAACGCTCTATTATGTGCTTCGTAAACTGATCGTGTAGTTGTAAAAATTTTCATTGTTTTTACGCAAATGTGTCGCTAGAAAAACATATAAAATATTTATTCGATTACGGTGGTTATAAAGATGCATATGGAAAAACAGCCAATACACCCATGGTTCGATTAAAAACTCAATATTCTTATAAAAAAAACGAAATAACCATATACCTTTTTCAGCATTTCCCTAAAAGCACAAAAAAAGTAAAAATATTACGAGACAAAATTACACAGGATTCCCAAGCAACATTCAACACTTACTAATGTAATAAAATAGTATATTTTGCACAAAAAAACAATAATAATAATATACTTTCTTATGCATTTTTTAAATAAGTATTTAAAAATCGTTTTTTTTGTTGTAAGTCATATTTAGTGCAGAAAATATTATTTCCCATATATGCTCAATAATTTGAAGTTTCTGTTTTGTATTTTTTATGCGCTATAAGTATACATTAAATTTTTTTGCATGATTTAAAACTTCTATGTAGATGTTTTGCATGGCAAACTACGTGTTTTTGTATTTAAAAAGCATGCACTATAACAAAAGCTAAGTATTTTTAGCTTTACCCGGGTTAATACTACGGCTCCCGGGGTATGTCTAGCCAGGTTTAACAAACCAATGCACAAGTGTTTATCGGTATTTGAGTTTCAAGATTGGTAAACCTAACATTAAAAGATACCATTTATCTTTTACTAACAAACTGTTTTACCTATGAACATTTATTGACTAGCCTAAGATATTCTTAACAATGCAAAATGATCTTATTAAATTACGTACATCAAAAAACTCCATAGTTGTGGTAGTATTCTATTTTCATTCGTATTACAGTACACAATTACAAATTATATGATCTGGTAATATAATGGCTGTTAAAAAAAAGTTTTGCTATTGAAATACGACTGCGTTTGCCGTGTTAAATATACAGCACAGCATTTACGAACGTAGTAAAACAATAGAAAAATTACTTTTATAATGCAAAAGAAATAGCGATTTTATATCCAAGTAAGTAGAGGTCTCAAACTTTTTTGCTTACGCACCCCTATTACGCAAAACAATTGGTATGCGCTTTTTCTTTTAAAGAAAAACAGTCAATATAAAAATACTCACTAGCAAAAATATGGTTTTTTTCTTTTACATGTATAATAAAATAGAACCTGTATATATTTCAGAAAACGTATATTTGCCCGTATATTGTTGATTAAAAAGATTTTAAGCATAAATCGTATACTTATTTATTTAACCTAAAAAAAGTTTTGTATGGTGTAACCTTTGATATTTTCGCTTTTGTTTTCGATAATTGCTGTAATATTTACAAGGTTACTGCATATGTATAACACATGCAATACCGAGCATGAATTATTTTGATTTTTTATTTTGATGTTATATTCACAAATTTGTATTTTTTAAATGCATCATGCCCGTATAATCCCATTTTCTGTGTATTTATTAAAAAACATACAGCATAAATCTTTCCTAATCTTTACCCATGTATCCAAGATTTTTTATTAAAATTTAGAAAAAAAAAGTGTTTATCAAGTAATAAACAATTTTATGGCTAAGTCGTCATATTATAAGATTTGATTTTTAAGAATTTTTTGCATGTATTTTTAACAAAGTTTTTTTGTCTTTTTGTCTTTTTTTAGTTAGGAATACTAAAACTAAAATACAATAAAACAAAACAAATAAAACTTAAATGATATAATGCAAATTTTAATGTTTTGTGTACTAGCACAAAAAGTTTATCGGTTTTCATACTTGTTTTTATCATCACAATAATAGATAAAAAATGAAAACTATTTAGAATACTTTTACTACAAAATAGTGTTTCTTAAAAGAAGAGCTAGGTTGTTTATGATGTATCCTAATTACATAATTCTACTGAACGCAATAGTTTACCTCGTTTTTATAATAAATTTATTAAGTAGTAAATTGCTCTTTTTGCATTTATTAAAACAACGTTATGTGAACATATTAGTTTAAATTGCTTTCTATTTTATAATGGTCACGAAATATTGTTTATTTGTTTGGCGTTTTATTATTTTTAATTCAGAAAACTTTTGGATAAATACTATTCCAACACTTTTTTTTGTACATCAACACTAAATTATGTAAACATACACAAGTAAAAAAGTATAAAAAACATATAATAATACATAAAATAACATAAAATAATGTTGAAACAGATTTAAAATATACGATAAAGAATATAAAGATATAGATATATGCCGTAAACACAAAAATATAAACTATCAGGTAAATAAAAAACTCTAATTTACGTATGTAGGTCTAAATGGATATATTCTATATCACTGTTATACTTATAAGTATAATTTATGTCACTTGAAAAAAGTTTTGCAGCGTAAAAACAGAAGAAAAAATAAATGATGTCAAAAAGAGAAGGACGCGGTGTAATTATCGAAAATATGTGTAAAACTACATAATTTAGTGTAAAAGGTCTAAAAGATTCGTATACTTAGCTAACCAAAAACTGTACAGTGTTATGTATAAATAGTATTTTTTTGCACTTAAAAGTAACGATTATTTATTTTGTGTACGTGTGTTTTGATATAATTTTGTATTTTAAACAGTAGTAAAATAATTTAGGGTTGCTTATAAACGTAGCAATTTGCACAGTATGCCATTAAATATCGTAAAGTATAATTTTTGTATTTTTTTAGTAGTGATGTTTACGTACAATCATTTTTTCTACATATCAGTAGTATACTGTTCTGTAAATATACAGGTTTTTCCACACCATATACGAACTCTGTTTTTTTGTGTCTAAAAAGCTTAAATGGTCTGATAGGGGCTTTTTGGAATATAACGGGCACAAAACATGTTATTATATCCATCAATTTTGTAAGATAACAAATTGTATTTATTACAAGCCAAATATATTTTAACATACATATAACTTTTATATCTATAGGTTTTTTTTGCAAAAAGGTTTTTTTGCTTACATAATTTTTTGAACTTTGCAATTGCTCTACCAAATTACAATGTAAAAGTGTAATCAGAGTATGCCGAAAAAAAAAATGTACTAAATGTGTTTGAAAAGAAAATAAATTGTAACACAGTAAAAAAACGACTTACAAGCAATATTATAATGTCGCATATAAAAACGTGTTAAAAAAACCCTTAAGACAAGGAATTATAAAAATACAAAAATAAAAACTGAAAAAGCAAATATCATTTGTTGCCAAAAAAACTTACACATTGTATAGCCGGTGTACCACATGCGTCGTAACATAGACAGGTGATTGTGGTCTTTCAGATTGTACCACGTGTTCTTGTTCGTTATTCAGGCAAAACCACAGCTTGTTTTGCGTATGAAGTTACATACAATAACTGGTTATAAAACCAATGTACATATACAGATAATATCCGTGCAATAACAAGATATTTTTTTTTTGCCAATATATTTGCCTTTTAGTCTTTTACTATGGGCGTTAAAAAATAGGCGAATTTGAATTTCAACATATGGTAAAAATACTTATACAAAAGATGCCTTAAAAAATATTTGTAGCTTTGTAGTATCTTAAAGTTTATTAATGTTTTTTTTTGATTTCGTCGTTTTAATTTCATTTACTTATTGTCTGCTTTTTTTTAATAAATACGCTGATTTATAAACGATGCATTGCGATTATTGGTTATACAGATTCGGCGTTGTTAAATACAAGCATGTGCATTCTTTACAAGTTGTAATTACTTTTTAAAACGTTTTTTTATATCAGTATACTAGGTTAGAATTTTTCTTTTTATATTGTAAAGTGCGCTAAAACGTTGCTACACATTTTAAATACAAAAACTTTTTGCCTACAGCAAAATCTTAGATGTTTATAAAAAGGGTTGCACAGTACTAAGAAATACGACTATTTCACTATCAAAAGTCATTGCCAACGTTGTAAAATTTCGTTGTACGCCTTATGAGGTTGTATTGTTGTTTATTGTAGTTTTAAAAAGACATCAATGTTTAAAACACGTAAAAATGATTTTTTTATAAAAAAAAACACCAAAAATATATATCTACTTGTACTTTTTTTTTATATATGATATAAGTCAATAAGCAATAATTGTAATTTGTTAAACTTTAAGGATCCATGGTATATATTTTTATAAAAATACAAAAAATTGCAAAAAAGTCAAAGAAAACTAATAACAGTGTTGCTTACAGCAGACCAGTAGGGTTTTATGACCTAAAAAGCACATTTAAAAAACATGTCAATTGTGATACGTTATTAAAACAAAACTACAAAAAACTAACTCAGAGCATATTTTACTGTGAAATACAAATAATACTGTTTCAACTTTGTATCTATATAAAATAAACACATTTTGCAATGTATAATAGAAGCCCTTTAGTTTTAATGTGAACAAAAGTCCTGTATACCTGCAGAATATGTATTTGTATATTTTGCGCATTTTGGTAAAATAGCATATATTGCTTTACCTATGTTGCATTTGCTTAGAATAAAAATGATATTAAAACAATCTGTTTTGTACCTGTTGCATAATTGCAACAAAGAAAACACATCTTCTTCGTTTTTGTGTGGAAAAGCTACATATCTAGTATTCTAAACTACAAAAATACTTTTGACAGCCACAAGCCACAATCAACAAGCAACAAGCAACGAGCTTTTAGCAATAAGCAACAAGTCTTACGCAATAAGCAAAAAAGAACTCAAAACAGAAAAACAGCAAAAAGCAACAGACCAAGGCCACAAAAAACAGGCAATATGCAAACGAGAAGAACATAAAACGCAAAAAAAAAAAAAAAACTTACAGCCAAACGATTGCGCAACGGACACATGCAACGAGCACACAGCAAAAAGCAACGCACCCAAAAGTATACAGCAGTATGCAACGACCAAACAAACGCTTAGATATGCGAAACACCCGATGCACAACTAGCATGATTTTATCGTATAAACGTTGCCTAAGTAGCACTATTTGATTAGCAAAAACTAATAGGATTATACAAATGTGCTACGAAAGCATAGTGTATGATTTTACGATCAACCTTAACTAATGTTTTAGTTGAAAAGATTGTACACCCCTGCAGTTTTCTTGACAGTCCCTAGATTTTTTGCACATCAAATAGAGAACCCCATAATTTAATTTTGCGAATATAACATATATACGTTTTTTTTTGCTGGTATCTCCATAAGTCTATTACATTTTTCCACTACATTTGTAACATGGTTACTTGTTTGCATTACTTTTTTCTGTAAAATGCGCTAATAAACTTCTCAATTAAATATTACGGGAGCGAGACAAAACATGTACGAGTATTTATACATAAAGACTTAGTTGATCTCATGCTTGTTTTGATATAAAAAAGACATAAATAAGGGTAAAAGAACCTTGTATACTTTTATACTTTTGCATATACAAAAGTATTTGATAATACATTCTGACTTTATATTTGTAGAATCAGTATATAAAAAAATGTAGTAACAGGACATAATCTTTGATCAGCTTATGTTTGCATTTGAACCGAAGTATTTGCACCGTATTTGTATATGTTATTGTGTTTATGGCAACAAATTTTTTGAAACATATTTGTAAATTTTTATATGTTACAATAGTCTCTTACGCTATATTTTTTATTGCTTCATACAAAATTTATACCAAAAAATTACGTTGTAATAAATGCTGATTTTAGCAAATAGATTAGTTATATAGGTTTTTTTTTCGATAAGTTTACAAAACAAAAGTAAATATCAAATTGATTTTAAAAAATTTTAAGCACAAAAATAAAAATACAATGCGCATTTCGAAGTGGTTTTTGTACTTTTCCCACTTTAATATGACTATAAAAACTATGTATTATCCAAATTAAAATAAATTCTCTAGCTTAATAATCACGTTAAATTAAAAAAACAATTTTCCTGACTATATTTTTTCGTATATAATGTATGTAAAGCTAGCATAAATGGTATTTATCTATTTCTGTAAGTTGGTAGTGCTTTTTCTAACAACTACATATATTTTTTATGTGTGTTTCTTTTTAATTATACAGTATATTTATCCATATATTATTTTTAGGAATAAAAACAAACTATGAACAAAAAAAACACTCTAGAGTTTTTGTTTGTGGTATATTAAGTTTATCGAATTGTAAAGTAAATATAAAAAAATATTTTTTTTGCGTTTTATAATATATCGAAAAAAAAAAAATCAGATTGCAAAATTTAATGCAATAAAGTGATAATTTATGAATAAGAATAACTTTTTTAATAAAAAACGATTTTGGTAAATATTCAAGATAAAGATTCTATCGAAGTATACATTTTAGATATGAGGAATGGTAAATTTTTTGCACTTTAACGATTTTTTGTGGAAAAAATTAAAAGGAGTAACAATTAATTTTTTAATAAATAAAGGGAACATAAATCAGGTAATATTTTTATTAAAAAACCAATATCAAACTTCTATGTAAGCAAAGTTTTTATTTCTATTAAAAAACCTTTGTCAATCTTTTTTTTACTTATAAAGTCGGAAACACATCCATTATATACATTTAGGCTTTTTCCTAAAATAAAAAAACTTAAGAGGTTTTTTCAAGGTTTTTTAAAGAATAATCACTATAAAACAAAAGTTGCAACGCAGTAAGTATCGTTTTGACCTGTAAAAAACCGACGCATCATGCAGAAATGAAAGCATGTTAATTAAATATAAATGCATTATAGTTGTTTGCATTTAGATAAGTGCAAAAGCAGTATATTTTTGTGGGTCTTGTCTTTATAATATATATGACAATTTGTGTAAATTTCTATCATTAAAGGTTTTGAATACTGCAATACAGGGGTTAATAGTGTTCGCTGGCTTTTACTTCTTTTTTTTGTTACCTAGTAAAATCACAAAATGCAAATCAGAAATACTCTTAATCTTTGCCTTATGAAGCACCGAGAACAATACATGGTTAGTATAACATCACAAAAAAACAATCAAATACAATTAATCATACTATTACTTCTTCCTCTGTATAACAGAAGTTTTTTGTAAATGTTTACTCTACACTTTGCATAGAGGTGACTTTATCACAAATACCAGTTACCACAAAGAAAAAAGTCAAAAAAAAAACAAAGGACGAATATGTTGTATACGATATAATTGTGCGTTTGTAGAAATTTAAAAAGCCTATTTGTTTATCGATGTGTCACTACTTTTTTAAATTTGATGATAAGCACATTCAAATTACGAAATCATCAACTTAAATTTTATGCTGACACTGCAGAATAAAACACGTGCATTTTACGCTAAAGTAAAATTATAATACGAAAACAAACCAAAAAATTTGGAAATTTAAGACGCTCTCATATTTCGTGATTCCAAAAAAAATATTGAAAACAAAATTGCGAACTGGTAAAAAAATATTAGATCTCTTTTTAAATTGCCCGTAAAACAGTGATTCCCATTTTGAAGGATTTTGATAAATTATTTTGCAGTAATATACATCTAAACACTATTCTGCAGCTAGAAGTATCCGATAATAGTATTTAAAGACAAGTGGATGAACGATGAAATGTCCTTAAAAATAAGCTACGATCTATAAAAAACACATAAAAAAATATCACCTGGCAATAAGAAATAGCCTACAGACATGTCAAAAAAATACCAGCTAATATGTTTTCATTTGATTTTTATGCAAAGATGTACAGAAAGAGATTCTTTTATTTTGTTCCAGTTGTTGTATCAAAATAAGCAATTAATTTACAACATGTTTCTATGCAGTTTTAGATGAGAATAATATTATTTTGGATGTACTCATTCAGATACGCATATATGTCGCCCCAGCTTTTACAGAAGTAAAAAGTGGGTTGTGTAAGTTTACTTAGCAATGATTTTTTAAATATAAAATATAAACATTGTATGAGGCAATGATTATTTTTTCCAAAAAGAAGTTTCATACTTATGATAATTTACTTATTAATTTAGTAATTTAAATATTCAACTTTATCGAAAATTACCTCAAAAAGGGCAGATTTTTTACAAATTACTTTTGATATGTTTGCAAATGAGATTAAATTTCTAACTTGTAATGTAAAAAGATGGTCATTTAAAACTTAATCTCGTTTTAACTTCAAACAGCTAATAGCCTCTGTAGTTTTATTTTACAGGCAAACCAATAAGCAAAATTTAAATACATCCGACACCATATGTGACAAAAACAGGCTATTGATTTTGCCTTTTTGTTGTAATTTGTGGAAGGAATTACAAAAATTTGATACGGCAATTACAAGATAATAATCAGACCAATATACTTTGCTGTACATTGTATAAATGCTTTAAAGAGAAAATGTATTACAGGAATACATGCATACAGAATATCAAAAATGTATTTTCAAGTTACAATGTACATTAAAATTCACAATTTAACAAGATGATTACAACATTTCTATTGCACCCTAAAGCACAAAAACGCATGGAATATCTTAAGAAATCCTTCAATATAACTATGTTTCTATATTTATGTCATATACTACTCACGATTAGTCTGCATCTGATTTATTCCCTGTTAAAATACAACAACTTAAAAAAAAACATTGCATAATATGCAAAAATGAATTTTTATTGTTAGAATTTACAATGTTCGGGTAAAAAGTCCGTACTATATCCTGAATGTGCTAGAATACTGCCGTAAATTATGCCACGCATTTCCAACATCCTATTGATGTGAGCGGCTCTATTTCAACCATGAAGAATGTTAAATCAAAAAAGCGAGAAACTACAAAGAATCTCGAGGAAAGGTTGTGGATCAAAAACGCTCCTGAAAACAATTATATTTGTAAAATGCCAAAAAAAAGATCTTTGACATAAATAAATTATTATTAATTATGTGTTACTTAATTAGATTCGTGTACATGGATTTTGAATATTTTTACAACTCTTGTTTCTAAACATATTCAAGCATTTTAAAGTTTACGGAATTTGCGATGAACACACTGCGTAACCTGTATATAGGCCAATAGTAGTTGTGACTGCAAAAATGCCATTATTTTAGTTTTTTTGAAAATGATAATCAAACTCCGCAAAAAACGCTACTGTACCTGTATATTTAACAAGTTTGCTGTAAGAACTGCTTTTTTCTGCTATGATAATGCATTAGTAGTATTAGGCAGTATTTTGTGCAGCTTGACCGGTATTATACATCTAACATATAAAAACCTTTCATACGTACTTTTATTTTGTACAAAAACGTTTTCAACATACCTGCAATAACTTAAGGTATACATTCTTGTCTTTAATTACATAGAGAGGACTTCGACTTCCATTTCGAACTATGACTTTTCCTCGATAACAAAATATTAGTGATCTCTCTTTTTTTTCTGTACGACATACGCGTTAAGTTACTAAAAGTGTACACGTATAGCGTTTGCATTACGAATAACGTATAAAATACCGTAATGCTATATTGCGTAGACTAAATTTATATTATTTATTGTATGGTTTATCCAAAAAGACAAAAAATCAACATCTAGATAATGCTTTTACACATGGTTTTTGTACAGCTGCGAGCCTCTGTTATTGGTCATTATTTTGCATTATTTTTTAAAAAGTTTTTATTTGTTTTTTTTAGTTTATAGTTTTTCAGTAAAAACTGTCGCTTACGTACAACTAAAAATTGATTTTTTGTCACTTAAACAACGTGTCTTGCAGAGAAAAAAATTGTTGTTAGTATATAACGATTACTTAGCTGTTTTAGATGGTTTTACGCCGAGAAGTCTTGCCTTTATTACGTTTATTATGTGTAAAACAAAATTTGGGATAAATTTGCATTTATACTGCAAAATAAATTGTTTAAACTCTCAGGTATGCTTTATAGCATGTTCTGTTTATACTAAAGACATTATCGTATTGTTTAAAATCAATGTTAAAAACATGCTTATTTTTTAAAAAACTCTACATATACCGAATACGACTTACCAAAACTTACTTACAGGATAATACATAAGGCGAGATCTAATTCATAAACTTTTTTACTGCTTTTTAGTAACGGGTATTAGTTTTTTAGTATTGCACGATATTTTTTTTTGTACATTATGCATCCAATGAAAACTCTTTATAAACCTATGATTAAATATTATTTTTCTCTTTTGACTAGTTTTGCTGTAATGAAAAAAATATCGTTTGTTTATTCTGTAAATATCACAAAGTAAAACATTACTGGTATACAGACGCTTTTTGAAAACTTTTTGCTGTTTTGACGCAATATTAATTTACACTTAAGTATTTGAAATGTATACCGGATAACTATAGTATACATTTAAGTATCGATAGGTGTATTCCAAAGTGTTTGTTGTTTTATAATGGTACATTTTTTTCTAAAAAAAAAAAAGGAAACAGCAGTTTTACTACGAAAAGAATGTTTTACGTGCTTTTAAAACACCACAAGTGTATATGTTTGGCATGCAGTTGCAAATAAACAAGTTTTTCGTGTGAAATGCGTTGGCTGCTATACTTACAAGGTGATATTTGGGTTTTTTGTCAAAAACTTTTTATCATAGAACAAATGATCAACCGGGTACTATTTGACGATAATACAAGTACTGTCTAAGGCGCATCTGCACAACGAAGTTTAAATACGTATAATACTTATTCTAATGCTGTGAAACTTGTCAAAAAAGGCCTTTAAAAATGAAGGCACACGTTTTTAGATCTGAATTGTGTACAGTTTGACGAAATTATGCTTAATATGGTAAAAACACCACAAAGCATTTTTGTTGGACGATACTATACAAAAAAATTTTTTCATGTAAAAACACTGCATATTGTCGCAAAATTGAAAGGTTACACAAAATAAAAATATAAATATTTTTTATGTTGGCATTAATATTAAAACTACTTTTTATGGCATGTTTGCTGTATTGTATATGCAAAATAAATAGCTCTAATTGTATGGATATTTAATTGGGTTTTCGATCAAACTCGACAGTGTTGCAACCATTCTCGACATGTTCGCGTTAAAACTCACCCTGTGCAATCATCGTCGTCGCGTTGCAACAGTCTTCGTCGTTGTTTCTATCGTTTTGAAAATTTTGAATTAATCGCGTCGCGTTGCAATCAACCTCGACATACTTGCAATCAAACTCGATTATTTTCATATCGAACAAAAACAGAAAAAACATAGACAAAATACTAAGAGTTAGATAAAGTGAAAACCGAATTCAACAAAAAATGCTAGTCTTTTTTTTTTTTTTTGCTCTTTTATATTTTATCTTATATAAGATTTTTATAAATGAAAAATTATAAATATTTTACAATATACATTATTACAAAGCATCCCTTACTGTTTACATAGTATATTTTGCTTTTATAATTTTTGTTCTTTTGTATTTGTGTCAAAGAAATCTTATAGAAGATTAAATATGAAAAGAGAATATTTACAAAAAACAAGCATTATATTTTATTCTAATATGGTCTGGGAAAGGAAATGATCGTTTTTTGGCAAAAAACATCGAAATCGGGTCGGGCAATACCGGGATCTGGCAATTCGGGTTTGGCAAAA
>JAQFYM010002811.1:0-21455 GCA_034694785.1 Agrenia bidenticulata
CCCCCCCACGCCTCCCCTGGAAAATTTTTTATATTGCTTTTTTTGAAGTTTACGGTATAAAATTACATTCAAAAAAAAATAATATTTTTTGAGCCCCCCTAAAAAAATTTAAATTTTTTGAGCCCCCTCAAAAACAAAATTGGAAAAGCACCACTGGTTATGACCTTGTATAGCCAATGAACCAGCCACAAGAAATTTGATTAATAGATAAAAAGAACAACTTGCTACCAAACCAATCAAACAAAATAACTAAATTCTAAAATTGAGCATGAGATACAATAATATATGCGTTTAATTGCACATGGCTATACTAGTGCAATTTAGAAAAATATAATTGTACAACATGACATTGATTTTCTCAATATTTGATATTAAGAGTTGATCGGTAGTAAATCGTAGCAAAGACAATGGGATAGACGTATTTATACAATTCAAGCCATCGATAGCCCCTCATGTAAAATTTTTGGATTTAAGGTTTTTTTGGGATAAAGAGCCTGCGCAAAAACGTCATTAACGAAAACAACAAGAAGATTTTATAGATCTAGTATTGCGATTTTATGATAAAAACCAATTTTGATTTAATTAATGACATTTTTTTTTTATCGATAGAGCCTGTTTTTTTCTCAGCAAAATCGTCATTTTAGAATCAAAAAATCTGCGTAAAAATCGGCTAAGAAATCGGCAAAGAAAAAGGTTGGAAAAATGCACCTCTAGTGTATTTTTTTGTATTTTGCACATTTTAAGACAAAAATATTACATATTGCTAAATTATTGCATAAAATTACCGTTTTAAAAACATTTAATTTTTATCAGCAAAAACTTTTTAATCGAATTTTGGTCAATAGCAGCATGTCTAATATAAAAATATGACGACGATTAAAATATTAAACTGGTAAGCGTATTCTCGTCAACTTTAAAGACATTTTTTTTATTTAAAGTTTTTTAGTGTTATTTATAGATTTATCTAGTTTAAGATTATAAAATTGTTTTTCTGTCTGTGTTTATAGGTTTTTTTACAAGCTTGGATTTTATTGTAATTAACAGGCTTTTTTTGTTTTTTACCTGCTATTACAATAGATTTGCATTAAAATACTTCTTGCAAAGATTTTTGTGTTTTAAAACAAATATATATCAAATACAGTAATTACCATGTATTTACTATTGTATTCGGTAAAATAATACAGGGGCTCGATTATGTACTGGCCATATTTGGCTTGGGCATAAAGAAATTAAAGCCATAATTGCCATAAAGGCCATAATGGCTTTGTCATCTTTCGAAATTATGTAAAATGGTATTTTTATGTTTTTCTGTAACTCAATAGTAAAATATTACGGTATGCCAGCATTTAAAAACTTGCTATAATTTTGGGCGCCCTTAGCAAGGAGCAAAATGCAGAATTTAAAATGATAAAAGCTTATATTGGCTTTTTTATATCATCTACTATCATATACTTAATTTCGACTGTCTATAAAGTACTATATGATATTTTATTGTTTTGTTTTACCCATTAAAACAAGTTGCTGTAAAAATGGTATAGGTAAAATGTAAAAAGATTTAGCTTTTGTCTCAGTATTTTGATATTTGTTCTAAATTGTCGTGTTTTTATCTTAAAGATTGCTATTCCAGAGCTTATGATATCGAAAGTTTTATATTTCTGATTTTAATGGTGTACAACTTGCTATACAGAACAAATTTAGTAAAAGGTCTGTAATATGACAATCTTGTATTAGATATTGCGCGTTTTTTTTATTATCTTAATATTTATGCTTTTTCACTTTTCATTGGAAAAACACTAAACATTTTAGAAATATGACAATAATTTTTGGAAATGATTTTTTTTTTCGTTATATTATGTGCTTTAATCTAAATAGGTACCCAAACCTTATGTAAGGGTGTCTAAATGTATAAAAACCAGGCTTTACCCGTTTTATATTAGTCATATTATAGGTATTATAATGGTAAAAATATGGAAAGAAATCCACCCCATAAAGGCTATATCTGCACAGGCCATTAGCGGTACTTTTCATGAAATTTTTTTCGCCCATGTAATTAGGTACGTTCAACTTTTTTATACCCATTTATACATATTTTGTGCTATAAAGTTAGTTTTTGTGCGTTTTTAAGTCGTTGCGTGCATTTAACAAGCAATAAATGCCTTTTCAGCAACACGAACGTTATTTTTTGGGTACAATAGCGTATATTTCTTATCACTTTGATAGGGTTTTTAGCCATGAAAAATTGGAAAGTCTGAAAAAAGTCGGTTGCCGATTAAAAAATTTGCTCTGCTTATTAACAAGCGATGATCTCCTCTCAGACGGTACCAGGTGGGTATATCTAGAATTGCAACATTAATCGATGTCTGCACAAGGAAAGACAAGTAATTTGCCGGAATGTTAAGAGATACCATGGATAAATAATAAATGATTCATAAATTATAATAAATGCGTAATTACAATCATGTTTTTTTTATTATTTTTGTATATTTTTTACATATAATTTCTTTGCATATTATCGACTCAGACAATTTTGTTGGTACTTCATATAGCCCCAAACAGGAAAATTAACTTTAAACGGAGGGAAGTAAACATTTTGAGAATCATATTAATATTAAAATATAGTATATATAATATACACTATAGTTTGATTTACATACACATCAACAAGTAAAATAAATTATTGTTTGATATTCTTATGATTATGCAGTTTTTGCAAATTATTGTCGCCCATTTATTCAATGATTGAACAAGTCATTAAATTATGCACTTTAAATAGCCTGCCTGTAATATGTGAACGCATAAACATATATTCCTAGACAAAAAAAATTTATGTAACAAAAAGTTTAAATTTTAAACCAAAAAATATTTTTTTACAAATATATATATGACTACATGTAACATGTATAAAATGGAACGATAAAAATACACGAAAATCTTTGTATAGTAAAATAGCTAACAAAAAAAAATACTATATTATATATTAAAAAGAAAATTTTATACATAAATAAAGTTGTAAATAATGCTAAGGCTTGTAAGTATATTTCGAAAAAGAAAAACGCAACGAAACGCAAAAAACAAAAAAAAAGCAAAAAGCAAAAAGCAAAAAGTATGTAAAAAATGTAAAAGGCTAATACCCAAAAATACGTCAGCCAGTGAATTGCAAATCCACACTTCAAAACCATGTCAATACCATGTCAATTGTATAACAGATAACAAAAAAACATGTACAAGCTACATTATACACGACTGTGTATTTTAAACAGAAAGTACGCACTAGAACGTATTGTTAATGCAACCAAAAAACTTAAATGCAAACGTTAAGTTGTAGCAGTAATCGGTAACATATGCTTTTGTATGCGCATTTAAAATGCATAAAACAATTCTTCTCTAAAAAATATTGCAACAATATCGAGTTGTCGTTTACTTATAAGCATTTTTATTACATTTATAGAACCAAACATAATCATTTATGTCAACAATCAAATTTCGCAAAATGTAAATACACGCGCATATTTGTATGCAGATTGCAACTAAATGTTGTATTCAACCTTTATTGTTTTTTGATTTAAACAAATACCCGTATAAAAATAATTTACAGTTTTTATCATATCGGCTATTGAGAGCGCATAGCAATATTTTATATAAATACAACTTATGCACTTTTGATAATTGGGTTTTGCAGAAAATAATTGTTTACTAACAATCAAAGATTTTTTGTATAAACTTAATACAATCTTCTTGAATTGCAAATTTTGCGCCGGCTCTGTTAGCTTTGCATACCCCGTAAACTGACTATCCGTCAAATATGAAGCACGCAAAATTAATATTTTTCTTGTGTGCATATAATATTGTTTTTTTTATACAAAGCAGCATCTGTTGCAAAAACATGTGATTATTCTTTTCCTTGATATTACAATGAGGTTATCGCAATTAAAATATATAATAGTAATTATAAGACGTGGGTTTTTTTTATACAGTCATGCACAAATTTCTGACATTCTGTCGTGATATTAAGGCGTTTGTAACATATCTTCAAAAAGCGTTAATGTTAATTTGTATGAAAGCAAAAAAGCTGCTTTTATGTACAAAAATTACCATTTGTAAAGCTTGACTGTTTTCGCAAATTTCCAGCTTTAATATTTTATAGTTCTATTGGCGCAAATTCTTTTATGTACAAAATCTTGTTTTAAAAGCATTTTCTGCTTATTCTCTTTATAGAATGCTATTTTAGAGCTTCAAAATACGTTTACAGACATAAATGACTGCGTTGCTTTTATAAACTGTTATGCGATTTTTTTTGTCTGTATTTTTTTATATCAAACAAAAAAAAAGACGCTAAACGTTGATGCATAGTTTTTTAATATACTTGGTAACTAAAACACCATATACGCAAAACACGTGTACTTTTTTATGCAGAAGTTCGGCAGTAATAATCAATTTTTAGCAACCAGAAAAAACAAATTTGCTGTAAAAGACATAAAAAAAAGCCGTTCTATGATTCTAAATACATTAAATGTTTTTTAGCTCGTTTGTACTGTATTTTTCGTGCCGGCACTTACACAATAATCAGCGTGTATATTACGCGCATATACATACATTATTTTTTTGTGCGGCAGTAGTTTATTTGTCTTTGTAGAGAGCACAACATGAAAAATTTTTTGTGCCTCTTTGTATTATAATGTACTCGTATAAAAAGCTCTATGCGAAATTGACGTTACAGAAAAAGCAATTTCAATAGAATTCACTTATTAAAGACTTAATTTGTTGTGGCAGTCCAGATCTGCATTATTTTATCCGCAATTGTACTCAGGGCAAGTAAAAAATGCCATGGTACATGTAATTCTATGCAAATATGTATTCACATATACCTTGTGTTTATGTATTGCTACAGCAACTTTCCTTTATTAGTAGTTATTGTTTGCAGAAAGGGCATTTGGTTATCGTCGAATGTTGCCCCTGTAATCAGCCCAAAAAACGTCTCATAGTAGTTATAACTGCTTTTAAAAAGTTTTTAACACTTTCTTTAGTTTTTTTATTAACTTGTTTGCTTATGCTAATAGAAAAAAATTGACAATTTTGGCAAGAATGAATGAAATTAAAATGGTAGGCAGTAATCCTGCATTTTAAAGCAAGATAACAGACAAACATATGTTAGATACTAACATGCAAGTCTGTGTCCGTATTATACGCCTTACCGCGTTACGACGCACGACCTGCGCGTAGCCTTTTTTTTATTGGGCATGTAAAACAAATATATTTTATTTCCAATAGCTATTGTTAATTGTGTATTACACTAAACCTTTGTTTCGTAACCTAAAAAACAAAATCATGTGTTTTTTACATTTGGAATTTTTTTTCAAATATAAAAATAATAGTAAAAATTGTTATCACTGATACAAAAACTAAAAGATTTTGTATTTTTGTAATTTTTATTTTTTATAAGATAAACACTTTTGCCTCTTTGAATGAAGACTGCGTACATATACGTTTACAAAACTGAAACATTTGTTACTACTGTTTGTTCAAGAGGAACCAGTCAAACAAGTTTGCGGGCAAATGCATAATAAACTTAAAATTGACGTTTTTGCCCTCAGATTTACATTTGCACCATATTTTGAGTTGTAAAAAGCCTGAAAACTAGCAAATGATGTTGCTACAAAATACAAAAAGCATTTAATAGTTTTGCTTAAGATAGTCTTTAAAATACAATTAACAGTTAAAACATAGTAAAAAAAAAGTTTCGCGACCCAAAAAAAACCCTTGCGACCCAAACAAGGGTCGTCGACTCATTCTAGGTAACGCTGAGATAGAGTCATAATATAGTTTTTGTATATCATCAGTATGGGGTGCTGGACAACTGGTCCCAGGACCAGTTGTCCATAAACTCGTCCCGCCGCCTAGATGGACAACTCGTCCGATTATTTGGGAGGTAAAAAATGCAGATTATAGAGTTGCAAAAAATATTCTGCATACCACGTAAAAACTATGAAAACAGCAAATTTACTCTACAAAAAACATTTTACATACTTCCAAACGCAATCGTAAAGTTTCATATGGATTTTAGTTTGGAATTTATAATTATACTAATCTTGTTTTTTAATCTTTTTAACGGAAAAATACGCTATGGTAAAAAAAAACACATACTTTTACAGACTACACATAAAAGTATCTGTTTCGTAGACTCGTATATAAAAAAATATGTCAGGCTGGCTTATATTTCTCGCATACTTGTTGTATCAGTTTTTAAACAAAATTATTTATATGTCAGCGCATATCCACACACATGTTTTTCTTCCACGTTTTAAAACAAAAAATCTTTTGTATTTTTAACATATGAACTAATATTGAAATTTTTATTTGTTTTTCATTTTTTAAGCATCTAGACCGAATTTACGTTTTACAAAAAGCTTTTTATTCTTATTAATACAAAAAATCAAAACAGCCATTTGCCCATATTAAAAAGGTTCGGAAACTGACATTTTAATTTGTAAACATCGAATCGCCATATGCCTATAAAAGCAAAAAGCTATCAATGTACTGTGACTTTTTTTAACAGTAGGCAATTTATATTGTAGCAAAAAGATGATTAGCATGTTTTTACAGGTTAAAAACATCGACAACAATACTAAAAGCAAACAGTATTACTAGGTTAGGTTTTAAAATTGTACATTTATTTTTAAACCTTGCAAAAATATTAAACGTCGATATAATGCAACGTTTTTTGTACTTAAAAAGATAAATATTGCAAAAAATTCGAAAGCTTATAGGTTAGATTCTAAAAAAACAGTTTTAATGCAAACATTTGGCTTGTAGGCACTCGTATTTCTTGCAGTTTACATTTGTAAGATTTGCCATTATTTTAAATTTGTATAAACCGTATATAAAAGACAATAATTTTTTAAAATTGTCAAAAAAATTAGTATAAATAATGTAAAAAATTTCTAAATTTTGTCTTTTAAAAGCTTTATTTCTAAATTGTGATGCTGTCACTAATAAAATTTTTTTAACATTTATTTTACTTTTGAATAAAATTTTTTTATGAGTGAACGATATAAAAAACAAAAGAAAAAAAGGATACAAAGAAAGCCTGCGAAATAAACCGCCAATTTTTAGAGGCCGAAAAATAAGTGAAAAATCATAAGTGCCAAAGGAATAAGGGCTAAAAAATTATGAGCCGGAAATTTTATGAGGTAGGGTATTTTTTATGTCCAAAAACATTTTTAGACATAGAAATTATAAAAGATATACTTTTTTAGCCTTGAAGTTATTTTAACCAATTATTTTTTACCTTGATACTTTTAGGCCTTTTGTTTTCGGCTTATTATATTTAGGCCTTTTTTTTATTTTTTTTTCGGCCTTACAGTTGGTCTTTTTATCCAGGGTGCTTTTAAACATGTTTTGCGTGATTTACTAAAAAACCGTATCAAAAGTTTTTTTTGCTTACCTAAAAGGTCATAAAAATGTTGCATCGTTATTATTAAGGCTGTTTTTTTTACATTGGAATATTTTTATGAAGTTATTATTTTATAACTAATCTGTATTGATAATGAAGTTTTTACGATAAAAAACACAAATTACTTGTTTATGTGCTATATTTTAATGTTTTCCTAGTTTAAATCTATGATATTTATCAGAAGGGTTATTTGTAAATATTTTTATGTTCGAGGATAATTTATCGGTTTGTTTCATTTGAATCTGTTTTTTCTTTCTTTATTTTTTTCTCTCCCTTAAATGTGCATCGAAAAAATACAAGGACAACGAGATGGATGTATACTTGTAGTTGAGAATTACATGCATACTTTCAAATGTTCTCAAAATTTATACCAGGTATGGAGATGCAGACAAAGAACTTGTCCAGGACGACTCTTTTTATATGATGATATAATAAACGATTTTATCCCACATAATCATGAACCAAATATCAAAGATTTATCACGCGTAAAACTTCATTCAAAACTTAAAATGCAAGCAAAAGACTCTTCAGACTCCGTAAATACAATTTTAATTACTGAATTTAAAGATTATACCGAAGAAGAACTTGATAATTTAATCAAAAAGGATTCCCTTAAAAAATTAATAACCAGATCAAGAAACAGAAAATTTGATATAAAAATTGATCCCTTTAGTGACATACCAAGCATATTGCTAAAAGATTCTAGGGGAAATGAATTTATGCGATTTGATTCTGGTATCACAGATCAAAATAGATTTATTGTATTTGCCTCGGAGCAAAAAATGAAACTTATAAGTCAGTGTAAGATTTTTCTTATTGATGGAACATTCTATTCCTCCCCTGGAAACTTCTATCAGTTGTTCAGCATACATGCGATAATTCTTGGAAAGTCATTTCCAATATTCTACTCAAAGATAAGAAAGAAAAAACTTATTTCCGACTTTTTGAATATTTAAAAGAAAAATACTCATGGAATCCATTTAACATTATAGCTGACTTCGAAAAGGCATTTTCTAATGCAATTTACAGAATATTTCCATCAATACAATATAATTATTGCTATTTTCATTTTTCACAGGCACTTTGGCGGCGTATTCAAAATTTGGGATTAGTTACAAGATATTTTTCAGATAAGGAGTTTGCCAAAATATTAAAAATGATAGTTTCTTTGCCGTATTTTCCTCTTGATAGGCTTTCTGAAGCGTATGAAATTATAGTTGAAGATGTTCTTATGCTAGAAAATAATACAAAAGTTTTAGAATTTTTAACATATTTTGAAAAGAATTACTATTTAAATTTTGATGATATTGAATTTACATTTGACTCTTCTTTTTCGCCGCTAAACTGGAATGTCTTCTATAGGACATTATATCATCTGCCAAGAACAACTAACTACGTGGAAAGTTGGCATAAAAAGTTTAATATGATGGTAAATATAGGGCATCCAAATATTGCCCTTTTCATTACTAAATTAATAGAAAGCGAAGAAATTGATAGGATTGAGCTAGTAGAAATAAAAAGAGACGGTCCTATCTTGTGTCGGAAAGATTTAGAGAAAGAGGAAAGATTGCGAATATTATGCGAAAATAATATTTTTTTTACCCCAAGGGAATTTTTTGAGCTATTGTTAAAGCAACCTCTCAATGATGAATAAATATTATCTTAAAATACAATTTATATTGCGCTTTTTGTGTCGCTAAAACCAGTTGAATTAGTAATTGTATGGTATTGTATATGTATAATAGCTTGATTTTGTTTAAAGTTCTGTTAAAATGAGATGTTTTTTGCCAAGTATACACTTGTTTGTTTTCAATTATAAAAATATATACGCGATTATTACTTATAGAAAATATAATTTTTTTAATTCAAACGCTGCCTACAAAAAAAACAAAATTACACCTTAAAAAAATGACAGTTTGTAGAAAGCATCTGCCCTTTATGTTCTTATCCGTAAAAAATACATACTTTATACTATTGAGTAATAATAATTTAATCGAAATTTTATTTCCATGTAAAATAAATAAACAGTATTATTTTTTGTATCTTGTCTTAGTTGTCATTTTTAAACGACATAATTGTATATGCTCTTATTCAATAAAATATTAAAATAATTTGCGATATATTTCCTAAACACTATTATAGGAAACGCTTGCCAGGATACCTATTTATATTTAAAACATTTTTTGTATCTGTTATATATATAATTTGTACATCTTAAGCGGAATAAATATATAAGAGTAAGTTTAATACAAATATTTTACATTGTATATCTTTTTAAGCCTTCTTTTCTAAAGTTGGAAATATTTTTTATTAATTGATTTTTGTCATCTTTTAACTCTCTATGTCGATTTTAAGCATACAAATATAGCCAAATGGCGAACCTGTCGTTCCTTTATATATGGGGGTACCAACTTGGCTCAAATCACATTAAGAACTAATTTTTTTAGTACAATTATAGTATCTGAATGTTTAAACTATATTCAAAAATGTCAATTCGTACAACATAAAATATATTAAATGTTTTATTGCCTTAGTTTCTGTTAATTTAGGCCTTCAAATCAATTTCAGATTTAGTTTTTAAGCCCAGTTGGTAACCCCTGCTGTATATGGTCCAAAAATGGCAGCGGTCATTTTTTAGACTCTACGGTTCAAAGTACGATCAAGAATTGTTTACCCATGGTTTTGATTTGCCAACCTCAAATTCTATTTTGCGACAATACTGCTCCCTTTTAATTTGTTTTTTTGTGGTTTCACGATTAAAAAATTCATTTATACCTAATGCACATATAATGAATATTGAATTTGTATGGGCATATTTGTTAATTTCGTATTATTCTACCCTTTCTTTAGTGCTTAAACAATATAAGCCGTCCTTAAATCTATAGAGAAGCTACATACATAAGCACAATGAATTCGATACTAGACAATATACCTTATTGTATATCACACAGCACTATGCCATACATTACCTATAATACTTTGTTTTTAGTGGTCATTATTGAAAATATATGAGTTGTTTTGAGATTGAAAGAAGGTGTAGGAGATTTAGATAATTGATTTTTTATAATCTGCGGTCACTTTACAGTTTCTGTATTATCTCATGTAGATTGCATCATAAAGAACCAATATTTAAGGCCATGAATATATTTGATGATGATATTTGAATTAGGATAATAAACTAGGCGATTTAAAAGTACAATTTTGTTTTTTTCCTGTGTTTTAAGAACTTTTTACTTGTATATATTTAATTTACAAAAAGTCTTATAAAGTAATTGCCTTTTTTGACAAATTTCTTCTCTAAAAATTAATTTTTGTATTAATAATATACTTATCTTGTACATTCGAATTTAATATGTGCATATTACGTCAAATATTCTAAGATTTATTCGTTATTTCTTTTATAATAACTGTTCTTTGCCTACAATAAAATTTCCCTCCACAATAATCGGACGAGTTGTCCATCTAGGCGGCGAAACGAGTTTATGGACAACTGGTCCTGGGACCAGTTGTCCTCCTCCCTGAACATAGCTCAGAATCTAGCTCCGCTTTGTGCGTTGTATACAGTTCTAACATTGCTTTTCGACAACGCAAGAACATTACAGAAATTATTAATTGATTACATACTTTGTAGAGGTGCACTTTTCCACTACTGAAAGAAATACTTCTGCAGGTTTCAGGATTGCATTATTTTTTTCTACGATTTCATTGTGTTTTTATTCCTTGACACAAACGTTTTTGCCCTTTTTTTTTAGTAGTGGGATCATCAAATAACTAAGTTGTATTTTGTTCGTGCATTTAAGTATAAAAAAAAAATTGAAATAACTCTAGATGCGTATAATGCAAATAAAAACTGCTTTCAAAAAAGCCAATGTTGTTTTTACGCGTATCATATTGTCTATAGATTACTGTTGTTACATATTGTGCGTCATTTGTTTTTTTTTTGTTTTTTAAACAACAATCAATATAGAAAACAAATAAAAATGCTTTTAATTTTGAACAAACAAAAATGATACAGTATTAAAGTTTTAGTCACTGTATTCTTAGTTAAAGGTTCACAAAAAAAAATGTGTTTTGATTTCATATTGTAGCCTTAAAGGATAAAAAATTCATTTTGAAATTTATGATATAAGGTAAAGTTTCTCATTGACCTATCCATAGTGGATAACTAATACAATTACGAACAAAAAATAACAATCGATTACGAATTATATCTAATATGCATTTTTTTATAGCAAAACACTTTTGCTGCAGTTTAGAAATGTGAAGAAGGTAATCTAAGCTGCCGGTCTGTATAATAAAATGCAACTGAATTAAGATTTACAATATTTTATAATATAATTTGCGTTCAAAGCTCCCATTTTTTTATGTAAAAAATATTAGTAAACTTTTTTACTATATAACAAATCATGTTAAATACTAATTATGATCGCTTTTAAAAAGCCTTACGCCCGGCACACTAAATCCATCCCCTGTGATTCACAGTCATATAAATATTAGTGAATGATATTCTATATGCAAAGTAAATATACTAAAAAGTGCGAATATACAACATTTTTGTTAGTGTTGTAACAGTTTTATTGTTTTTTGTATACGTAGAGAGTAAGATTTTTCAAAAAGTGTATTAGCAACGTTTTTACCACCTTATGAGTGTATTTGCAGGTTGCACAAGTACCTATTTTTTTTATTGACTTTTTACTTTAATTTTTACATAAAGTAAGTTCACAAAATCTACGGAAAAGCATGTTCCAAGCATTAATCTCAATAAATGCTATGTGAAAACGTATAAGGCTTGAGAGTATTTTTTTTATTACAAAATACAATACATCAACATATAGGCGTGTGTCACAAAAACAAAACATTATCTCTTAGAAGTCATTTTATGAATGTTTGTATGTTTCGGCCTGATGATCATGCCACATTTACACAGTTGGCTCAAGAACACACTTTTACCTTATTAAACCGTGAGTAACAGTTTTTTAAAACAACGTAGATTAAATAGCTTACGTAGTCTAAGATCCATGCTGGTCAAGACTAAATATACACATGTTTGGTATTTTTAAAAGTATATATTGCAAAATTGATAAATTAAAGATCAGTAATGAACATTCTTATACAACAAACAAAACATTATCAAACATAGAATAAGAATTATTATGTATAAATTTTTTAGTACAAAATATAGCCAGTGTTGCGTTTATGGGCTTCAAGCATTTAAAACGGGGTTCTTTATGTTCTAGTAAGCAAATGGTTCAAAAGAAAATCGCATAACATGCCTCATCCGCACACCTTACCTGTATATGCAAACTGGATATTACATGCGAAAGTCTGCCTGGTCTTGTGAACAAGTATTTTCGCGCTAAAAAAGAAAAAAAAAAAATATAAAGTGGCATCTTGTAGATTTACGTAGAGACTGAAGGCGCTACAAACTTGCATTTATTAGCGTTGTTGTAAATATTTATAGTCGAATCTTTTTGCCGGCCGTTATTTTTTTTTAATTGCATATTAAGTGTATGTTCGTAACGATTTTATATAAAAATGCATATAAATGCAAAAAACTCGCAAAATTTTATATGCGAAAATTCGTATTCCTATCAAACCAAATTTGATGCAATCAAATCAGTAAATTAAGTTTCGTACAGCAATCAAAAAAAAATAATTATTTATTCGACGAAGATCAACTGATAAGCGAAAAATCATAAATCAATAAAAATAGTAATATAAAACATAAAAATTTATAGAAAATAAAAACGAGTAAAAGGATCTATAGTTCACGATAACAACGAAACAAATAACAAAGTAATAAAAAAGGTAAATGTAAAAAAAACAAATAAACAAGTTCAAATCTTACGAAAAAATTTTATAGGTACAAATAATGCAAAAAAAAACTAATTAACAAAACAAAAAGTATAAAAACTCAATTTAAAAGTTGTTTACATGATAAATGCAGGTTCGAAATAAACAAGTTAAATCTTGAGTCACATAAAGGATTATAAAATTTAATCCATAATTGTCCAGTGCACAAGTAAACAAGATATGTAAGCCTCATCTTGTAATTGACAAAAATATGAAAGCATTGCGTAGTCACCAGCATCAAACATGACAAACATTTTCGCGTACAAATAAAAGTCTTTTTAAAACAAGTAAACGTAATTGTGAACCCATTTGACAATTTGCCTGTTTAAGAACAGATACTGTATACGCAAAAACTTTAAGTTAACGTTAATATCAATAATATCTGTTAATAAATAATCTATCTCTATCGTGGTGTCTATACTTAAAAGCTAAAATAATATTTTTTCGCTTAGATGGCGCAGACAAAATATAGCAAAAAGACGATATGAAACATGAAAAAATTATTACCATACTGGACAAGCACAAGATGAATAACCGGTAGGTTTCGTGCTTAACTTTTAGACTTTGTGTACAATTTTGTCTATTTAAACTTGTCGAAGAACATACAAATCCACTATTTATAAATTTTGGAAGCGGGCTTTTTACGTATGTCTAAACCGAAAGATGTCATGTATAGATGGTGACCAAATCGTCGTATGAAAATATAACCGAATTGCCTATTAAGTTCTTTTTTTACATTTTCAAGTATTTTACAAACGTAAATTACGATATGCGGGGACATGATATGACCTTTCGACCCGGCTTAAAAGATCTTTGTGTGTTTTGCCGACATATTGAGGAAAATATACGAATTATAATTTGGACTATTTATTATATTGGGATTTTTTAAAATTCAATCAAAATTCAATCAAAAAAATTTTTATATATTTTTTTAATATATAAAAAATGTAGCTACTTAAATTTTAAAAATTTTTTTACATTGAAAACAATAACTTTTACTGCAAATTTTTATTAGTTAAGATTTTCTGTTCTTAACTGTACGATAAGAATGCAAATGAACATACATAGCCATTTTTTTTAATTTGAAAAAAAAGGGGTGAAGATATTTGTTCAAATAAAAACACACTAAAATGTGTAAACATCTACTTTCCTAGCACCTAGTGTAATTTGTAACAAACAAAAAGGTACAAATATGCTGCTTAGCAGGCAAAAAAAAATCTTTTATTATTTTTTATAGTGATTGTTTGCAAGCGTAATATGATCGGATCAATGATCCAAAAATTTACAAAAAAAAAAATAATTCGTATAGGCACCGGAACTGGCTTATGATCAAAACTGAACTAGAGGCCTAGAATGATACACTAAACCGGAGTTAAAGACCTAGGCTATCTAGAAAATTTTTACAAAATGAGGAAACAGTCGTATATATTATTGCAAGAATAAATATTGAGTCATAAAACAAGTCACAGTTTTGTTGAATTTTAGGGTTTTTTGTGACGTGAGATATAAAGCCTGCTAGAATTACACAATGTAATTTCAAGTAAAAACTAAAACTAAATATTTCGAGTTTTTTAGTTTTGGTATCCTTTTTTTTGCGCAATTTTATCGTGTATTTTGTATTAACGAAGTACTTGGCAGATTTAATATATTCTATTTGTAAATAAAAAAATTAAAAGTTTTTGTATTATTTGCACTATTTTGTCAAATAATTTCCATGTTAAAAAGTACTGTAATTATGCATATATGATTTACCGTATACTTAGTGACTAATTTCAAACTATTCACTATTTATCTAATATTTTACAAATTTTAATTACTGAATTGATTGTATCAAACTAAATTTACGGAGGGGATAGGGTTTTTTGTTTACATATTATTTAAATAGATATATTTTTTATGCCTTCTATTAGAGAATTTTAATTATAATAATAATTTTTAATTTTTTTTTATGTTATCTCCTAGCAAACACCCTCATTGATTTTATATCGGTTTACGAGGTTTTTATCTGCGATAGTTTACGTGTATTTCATATTGGTTTGTTATTTACAATTTAAGTAGACATATTGTGCAGAAAACAATAGAAGTAAATTCACTTCGTGCGAAGAAAAAAAATAAGCAAAAAGGTTACATCTGGTCTTGGAATAAAACGCACCGTACAGGAATATGGTACGGTTTGTTTCAAATGTATGTTTTACAGTACATAAGTTTTATTTGCGGCAGTTGCAAAGTACAGATTAGTACTGTAAGAAAACTTCAGTGCTATGCAAAAAAAGATAAATTAAAAAACTTGGTTAATAAATTAATACTAAAGATATTAAATCTAGCAAAATACTCTACTGTTTTTAGAGGCACGGATTATTCATTTAATCATTATATTCTTACCTCATCCAGGTAAAAAATTAAGCACATCAGTATATTTCTTTTTTACTAAATGAGTAGAAAAACGCAATTTAAAAAGTAAAAATTGCACAAATTAGACGCTGATATTTGAGTCACAAATAAGGATTTAGAGCTTTTGTCAACAATAAACTCTACTAATAAATAATAAATATAGATAAACATTTTTAATAGCAATGAGAAAAGCTTTCATTAGGGACATATAACCAAAAGTATAAAAGACAAAATACTTAACAATCAACAATGGAACCAACACATAATCGAATACGACAAAAAGCATCGTGGATGAAAAACTGAATAAAAACTTTAAACACTTATTTCTTGGTAAGAACCCAACCGGGTCAAAAAAAAACACGCGTCTCATGGCCGATCAAAATCAGGCCGGTTTAATTTCATAAACAGAATTCGTACAAATAAATTGCTCCTTAATGAAAAGTACATTCGTAAATAGCAGACATATAGCTGTTTAAGTACAATAACAGATTATAAAAAGTAGATTTCAATTCAAAAACAGTTTTTTTATATACAATACTATTGTAAATCTAACAAATTTTTAAAAAGCATGATTTTATTGAAAAAACAATATTTGCATAGATCAAAAATCATCTACTAATTAATTTACAGGTGCTAGTATTATTGTTTGATGTTTTGAGATCCATGTGTGCATTTGCCTTTAAATTGAAAAATATGATCTTACTAAGACTTTATGTGTAATGAAAGTTTAGAAAAACTGATTTCGCCTTGTCATAAAGTAATCGTATATAGTTATTTTTCTATTTTTAAACGTATTTAACGATAGAAAATTGAAAGTGACAAAGAAGCGTAGAAAACTTACTAAAAAATAGATTTTGTTTTTGCGCGCTTGTGTAATCAAAGTAAAAGTCGACTATGCTGTAAACACGTAATATGTTGCATTGCTGATATAGTTTCGTGCATTAGGTTGCGCAAATAGATGTTTTTAATTAACATTTCTGAGATAATTGTTAACATAAATCATTTTAAGATATAAAACCTCATGATTTGTCGTAGCCAGCTTTTTACAGTCCTACTAAAATATTAGTAGTGTTTTATATAGATATTTTTTGTTTATTGTCGATCTTTTAACATTACTTGTTTTTTTTTAACCCTTCCAAGCAACGCTTTTACACGGTAACACGCTTACTAAGCTATATTTACTGTATTTTTGAATGATCTAACAAAAAAGTCATAAAATGTACTTTTTTAAAAAACTCTATTGCATAAAACAAAAAAAAAGAAGCGCCGATATTAGCAAATAAAGTACATACTGTGTTTAAAAACTACACAATAAGGCTAAATACTAAGTAGATTTGTCTCATTTTTATGTAGCATACAATAACATAAGACCCAAAAAATGAAAAAAATCAACTGAAAATAATATTTTGTATACGCCATCGTCGTAAGAATTAAGTTTTTTATGCCCGTTAGCACAATAAAGCTCTTTTAAGAGCAATTTTGTGCTTTTTTGACCGCAGTTAAACTAATAAATTACATAGAATATATTAAAAATATTTATACTAATTGTAGTGCATATTTTTTACATAAAAAAACAAATTTATGTTTTACAGTATTTTTTTTGTAACACTATAAATCAGCATTCGCATTACATTAATATCTATTATTATGTTTATTACGTGGCAAAAAAAAGCTGTTGTATAAAATTATGTGCTAAGCTTTTAACAATATATTCATAATTTATATATGCATATTATGTTGCGCGAAAAAAAAAAAAAAGTATACTTAAATTTTTGTTAAGGATAACCATAAGCAAGTTCAGCATACAAATCTTAAGTGTTTATGTTTGTAAACATTTATCTATATAAAAATATTGATCGTTTTGTTTTACTGCAAATTTCATAATGGCGGCTCTGATGGTGTAAAAATAGCAAATATAGGGAAATGCCTGTTCACATTTTTCTGCTAAAGAGATAGCCGTAGACAAAACCATTGAAAATCCGAACTGTTTACTTAAATACGTTATTAAAAATACCCGTCTAAAAAATTAGAAAAAAAATTAGTTAAAACATACTAAAAAAAATGCAAATCATGCAAAAGCTTACTGACGATTTTAGGCTTATTTTATTTATATATAAACCTGTATACAATTTTTTTTTGCATTAGCTTTTACACATTTTTTTTTCTTTGACCACGTACTAGGAATATCATGAAAAATGTGTTTATAAAAATGTACAATATTCACTGCATGGTAATTCAAAAGGCTTATTACGCACGTATAACTATAAGTTTGTCTGTAAATAATCTTAACCAAGCAATCTAACTAACAATAGCTTAAAATATGCAAATGTCAACTAGATACGCAACATTTAATTTATATCTACAAATATAAAAAATTCTTATTTGAATAAAAACTCATTACCAAAAAAAAATTCTTAAAAAATTTACTTTGAAATAATAAGTCCGCACCTGGTATTGAAAACGATGCAATGTATACGTCTTCTAGTTTACAAATAAAAAATGCATTTTTATCCCAATAAATTCTTAAATAAATATAGAAATTGTGGGTGTTTTAGTTTGACCACCTTTTAGCATTGGCATTTAATTTTTTTTTTTGTTGACGTGCTTTGCGTTGCTTTTGCCTTTTTCTGTATATTATCTGAATGAGTTTTGCAAAAAAAACAATTTACTTTTTAAAATACAAATAACCGCGTAGCATCTCTTTGATTATTACATTCCTTTCTTTTTACAGTATCTGCATGTAGAAAAGGCGACATGTTTCATGTTTATATTTTACCTGTATACATGATAAAAGCCGTTTTATGAAAATATACGCAGCTCAGTACATGGCAGATTCAATTTTCTGTTAAAGAAAAAACCTCATTGACAACATAAATGATCGCAAAAAAAAAGTTTAAATGTATTAAAGAAATAAAATATAACTTGTGAAAAAAAAGCAAAAAAAAAGAGTATGACATGCAAATTTTATAGTTAAGTTGTAGTTATATTGAATTTTTAATTGTATTATGAAATTATAAAGCATAAAGATTTTTTTTTTTTTAATAAATCAAATAGATTATACGCAATATACATAAAGAAAATATAAAAGCAAAAGGATATTAATTATGATACTTTCGGGTGCAAAAAAAGTTTTATTATTATATTTTTTTTAGTTTTTAGTTTGTAAATATCGTCATTGCTATAAGCTACATGCATTTATATATATAGCCTTTTTATAACGATGTCTTCTTCATTTTGATAAAAGTCTTTATGAATTTTTTTAGAGCTTAAATAAATTTACGCGAATGAAACTACTATCAAAACTATGAAAGAGGCATATAAATAGTGCTTTATGAAATTTAGTGGTAAAAAAGCATTGCAACCATATCATACATATTTTAGAATCGCATCGTTCCTTTTAAAACAATAGAAGGATAGGTATTGTTTTTTGGGGCTTTATTTATTTAAATGGTTATTATATGCTTACTCTAGCAAAAATCTCTTTTTTTTATGCGTATTTATATTTCAAAAATAAATAATAATAAAAAAAGTATATGTGGTATAGTCTAAGTTTTGTATTTTTGTGTTAAAATGTTGTAATATTATTATTATTTTCACAAAGACTTTCTTAAGATTTTTTAAATAGTTACAAAAATGGTTTAGATTTTTATTCTGTAGTTTTTTATGACTTGTGAAAAAAAATTCTTTGCTAAAAAAGCAAAACTATACAAAAAATCTGTAATAAAAATTACAAACTTACCGTACAGATTTTTTACGTATTTATATACAAAAATTAACAGTACATATGTTTTTTGCTGCATTAAAAAAAAGTCTTGTTCTTAAATTATGAAAAAAGTATAGTCATAGTGTAAGCCCCTAAAAAAAAATTCACCATTACAAATGCAACTGTACGTATATCATATTGTATTGTTTATCCTATTAGTTTCTATTTTCTTGCTATAATAGTATTAGCGAATTAGACATTTTCCCTTTATAAACGCTGTAAGATTAACATTAATTTTTACTTGTCTAAAAATATAAAGGCATATAACTAAATATAAATGTAAATATTTTAAACCTTTTGAAAAGATTTTGCCAGCAAAAATATTAGTAAAATAAGGTAATAATGTGCTGACCCGTTCGGGATACTAATCTAAAACACCGGGTTTCGGGTCGGGTCAAAAACCGGATTGGGTAGGGTTCGGGTTTCACTTTAGCTTATAATTAACTATCTTTTACGCTCGAGGCTTGGCAAAACTATGATTATAAAACCTTGAATTTAATATACTTTACAAACGCAACAGCATTATTGCCCGTTTTTACATTTAATAGATATAGCAAGTACTACAACATAAATCAAATATAAGTGAAAAGATCGATTTACGTGACTCTAGACAATATAACCATGCACAAAAAGCAGATTTTGGGAATAAAAAAATGAGCTTTCTATTTATGAATGCAACAATCATAAACAACACGCAGTAGCGGATCATGCTGGGGGGGCAAAAGGGGTTTTGCCCCCGGGCCCACGTTTAAAAAAGGCCCATTTTTGTGTATTTTTTGTCAAAAAAATGTAGAAAACAACATACATTGTTTGTTTTCTGTAATAGAAAATACTTTTATGTAAAATGCACTTCTTATATTTTTCTTAAACCTTAGGCTATTGTGTTTACGAGCAAGCAAAATATTTTTGCCCCCTTTTTTTTACTTGATGATCCGCGCCTGACAACACGGCAGGATTTAGAAAGCGGGGGCAATTGGGGGTATGGGAAACAGCGCCCCGACGGTCTAGGGGGCCAACAAAAAAATTTGAGTGGAATATTTTTTGTGTAAAGAATAACTAAATATAGAAATGTTTATTTATGCGAGTAATAAAAAAGGAAGCTTTTAATTACAAAAAAAAGTAATTAACAAGCATAAACTTCAAGCGTACTTTTTTTTGCAGTATTTGTCAAAATTACGCAAAATCTCTAAACATAAATTGCGAGATTTTGTAATACGCGTATTTATGATAGTTTGATACGTAAAAATACACTGAGTTTGTTTTTTAAATATTTTTTTTCTAGCATATAAGCTATGTGCATATATTATGTTATTACGCATTATTAAACTACCTTTTGTTTTTATGTCTATCTAAATTTATATCATTTAAAATTACAAATAAAAATACATGTGTTTACATATTGTAACCTAAACTGCATAGATAGTCTTTTGATCGAGATTTTTGCGCACAGAAAGTATTTTGCGCTTTGTTATGTAAATATCTAAAATACATGTCTTAAAAATTGCTGTATTAGTGCAAACAGTAATCACAACACATTAAAAACTATTAACATACATCTTTGGGATACAAGCTCTTAACAAATGCAGAATGCTTTTGTGTGGGAATGTTTTTTTTTTTTTAAAGAAGACTTTAGTAGTATAGATTATTCGTTTATTTATTATCTACTTTAAAAGAAGCTATATATTAGGTAAGGCCAAATAAAAAAACGAAGTTTATTGCAAGGTGTTCTATTATAGCTTTTTAAAGATTTTACTTATTTCTATTTTAACTAGGTATTTAATACATTTTGTAAGTTTTTTTTAGTAGGAATTTCGTTTGAAGTTTTCTTGTCATTTTTATTAATTGGCTGTATCTGATTAATAGAGAGGTGTTTTAAAATCATGTTAATGCTACTTGACAGTTTACATTTAGTAAGGACAATAGTACAAGTTTTTTTTGTATTAATTGTGTTTGAATACTGTTTTGTTAAGCGTATATAAAAGCGTAAGGTATCTTGTT
>JAQFYM010002812.1:0-21453 GCA_034694785.1 Agrenia bidenticulata
ATTAAAAAAATCTCTGCACAAAAAAAGACCCCCCCCCCCCCTTAAATTCAGGCGTGGAAAATTTTCCGAAGGGGGGGGGGTACACCCCCCTACCCCCCCTGGGTACGCCACTGATCTACACGCGTTTATATAAATTTGCATAATACTAAAATAAAATGTTTAATGGTAAAAAAATCGAAATGTACACATGAAATTGTAATTAATTGCAAATTAAGCTGCCGCATATATGCATATAGGGGGGTGCAACCGAATAATTTGTATTGGGTTCTAAAGGTGTATAAAGTCATTTTTGAACAAATATCTTCTTCTTTTTTCTAGACAAAAAGACAGGAACAAAAATTATGTATTGTTTTAAATTATTTAATTTTAACGTTTCATTTTTGTAATACAAAACTTTGTTGTTTAATTATCAGATTTTTCTATTATTGACGACTTAGGTCAAAAAGAATCGTAGTATTTCGATTTTATTAACACTAAAATAACAAATATAGCGTTACCATTTTTATATACATGTAGTTAAGCCGCGCGTAATACGAGTTTATATTGTGATGAAAGTATTGTTAAAAATGTCAAAAACATATAGTACATTTCTTTCTTATACTCAATTAAATCGCAATTGTAAAATAAACACAAAAAACCTCTTTCATTTGCGAAACGCGGTCCTAAACTTTTTTTGTAAGTATTAATACGTTAATTTGCTTTTTTTGACATACTATCTAATGATTACACTTTTCTTAACAAACGATCAGACTATAACAAAAAGTGTCGAATTAACAACATTTCATTGTCTATTTGCTTAATTATATATTTTTGCGGATTGAGGTTACCTAAAAGGGATCTTTGTATCTTTAAAGCTTTTTACTTATGTTCAGTCTGCATTTTTATGTTATTATAAAGCCATTCAAGGCCTACTGGTGCACCTTTTTTGTAGACTAATTTAGATATTTTTGTGAGGTGTAGGCTTATATTTTTATTACATAAAATTAGATTATACCTTGTTGTATTACTGCAGTAGAATTTTGCAAAATTTATTTATTTGCAAAAAGAATATATAAACATAAAAAACGAATATATATGCGGTACTCGTAAACCAATTTTGTTTTTATTCGTTATTTGTCTTTTTGTAAAAGTGTTAGTTTTGCAACCTCGTCATGCAATACAAAAACAACATAGAACATTCTAAGGATAGTAGCGAATAATCTAAAACATATCATCCTGCAGTGGCGTAGCTAAGGAAAATCAATAAGAGGGGCTGCAATTTTTTTTTTCTTCTAAATATTAAATTGATTATTTTTAGATTGTTTAAAAATATTTTAAACTATTTTTACAAAAATACATTTTTCCTCTAGTCTCTATTTTTGCGAAAATCGCCCCCTAAATTTAGACCCCCCTTAAACTCAGGGCGCAATTTTTTTTTGGGGGGGGGCTGCACCCCCCCCCCCCCCAAGACCTCACCTAAATACGCCACTGTCTACCTGCCTGAAGAAAATAATATTAACAAACGCGTATTTTGCTGGTAATGCAAGGTTCATGCATTTAAAATGGTACAGTTATACATTTTCATGACTGCGCTAATAAACATAATCAATAAACCCTTTGTTTTATAATGTATATACAAATAAAAATTTGAAACAAACAAACCGACTACAAATATAATATCCCTGTATACTTCTAGCTTATCTGCATCAAAACCTAGATTGATAAACAGCAAGACTTTTTTTGTTTATTTCTTGCACCCTTTTTGTTATTCATACCTCGATAATGCACCTTTTAAGATACAGTCAAAATAAGACTTTTACACAAAAGACTGTACACTGCTAGTTAAGCTTATTAAAAGACTTTTTTGTATACTTACACGTTATGCTTACGGACTATTAGATTGTACCAAAATCAAACATATGGGTTCTTTGTTATAAAAATACATTGCAACGGTCTGAAAGCCATGATTGATTTTGATTTTTGTAAAGAACCATATGGATATATTTTATTATCTTTAAAACTATTTTTTTTCCTATATTTAAAAAAAAAGTATAAAACCCTTTTCAACACCCAAGTTTTCGGGTTAAAATTTTTGTACGACTTTTTAAATCTACGGGGTTTGTACTAAACGGGTAAGGAAAACCTTAATCTACAGTAATAAGGCAATACCTATGGAACGCGGCTTTTCATTAAAGTCGTATTATGAAAAAACACGCAAGTTTAAAAGACAATAAACGTGATAAAAAAAGGTTTTTTTTTGCTTTTAAGTATTAATTATGCAAACAAAAACTGCTGGGACGTATAGAAATGCTTGCAATGGTATTTAACGCATGATGTATTTATGCATACAATTACAATATCAGACCTGCGCGTACAGATTTATATACAAAAGAGCAAACACAGACATAGAACCTTAGAGAAAGTATATGTTTATTTCGTAAAAAGAAATATCTAGTAAAACACAAACAATAGTTCAATTTACTATGAACATTTAATCCACGAAAAGAAATATAAACAAAAAACTAACCAAAAAACGTAAACAAGATTTTTGTACATTTCATTTATGAGACTTGGCAAAAAAAACTTACATGCTTATGCTTTCTTGTCTATTCTTATCCAAAACACTATAATTTTACACTAATGATTGTAAGTTAAAACGACTATAAATACAAATTTTCATAGGCAGGCTTAAAAAGCAAATGAATGCAATCGACACTAGGAACTTGTGCAAAATATCTAGTTTGCGCGTAAAAAATGCAATAGTGCTTCTTTGGTAAAGCGTCTTATGTAATGATGCATGTAAAACATATATTGTACATATTTTTACACACAGTGGTTAGCACTCTGTGTATGTAACACATTATGGGACTTTACATAGTTAAAAAAAAGCTTTTTTTGCAGAAAGCCACGTAAAAATCTAACTCATGTTTTTAAAAGAAAAAAGTACCGTGGCGAGAGCAGCAAGTCTAAGTAAACGCAAATTGTAAATTTTGTGCTGCAACATGTATGTCTTTCTTGCTTATATAGACATGGCATAAAAAGGTATATTAAGAAAATGTTAGATATGTAAAAAGTAAACAAAAACATAGTTACGTTTAAAGCTGCTGCTATAAGTGTATGTATACAAAGAACGGATATCTTATTTAACTCGATTATTTTTTTTTGGTGGTATATGCGTTGTTGTTTTGAATATTGAAGTATAGAAGTCTGATTTACATATACCGACAGGTACCATTTCGTACGACTTATATGCAAGATAACTTTTTCTTTGCCGCAAAATAGTTTTTCTTTTACTCGTCTGTATTTTTTTACAAACTACATGACATATTACAAAACCCTTAATTTCGAACTATAAAAACCAATATATGTATAGGAACAAGATAAACTGTAGCAGTTATAAAAACATGACGGAACTGTCCTTTTCATGCGATTTTAACAACATAATTTATAGTAGGAAGAGTTACGCTGTTTAATGGAATTCTATTGTGTATGTTGCGTATGGTATAATATACTCAATAATTTGACTTTGATACATGGCAAACCAAACTGAATTGAATAACTGTTAATACAAAAATTTTATAGCACAATTGATTTTTTTAAGTAAATCATGACAATTAACTTAAATGTATAAAAAGATTAAATACTGGGTAAAATTTAAGCACAAAAAACCAGATACGGTTTATAATTTTTTTTTTGTACACACAATTGCACCTTTATAAAAATTGATTGGTAAAAGCAAAAAAAAGCAGAAATTGATTTGTAATTATATTTAACACTAATACCTTTGACAGTTTTTTTCTGGTATATAACATGGAGAAATATGCCAAAAAATGAGTTTACATGTATTTGCAACTATTTTATTGATGTTACTGCGTCCGAAAAAATTTTCTTGCGTACCCCGTGAGGTAAGCGTAACACAGTATAGTAACCGCTGGTCTTTATAAACTAGAGCTGAAAATAACGATAATTATAATACGACAAAAACAAATATTTTAATAGAAATTGCCTTGAAAAATTTACTAACTATTTTTTTATCTATATTACGCCGTCAAAAAAGATCGTTTTTCATTTAGGCCACAACTTGTTAAGGATGAAGGAGTGAGTTTCTCGCGTTGTGTTCCTCATAGCTACGCCAGCCAAGCTTATACAAGCAAAATGTAAAAGCGATTTTTTAAAAAGTATTTTGTTATAAAATGCAATTGGCATGCTACAAACAGTGACAGGATGAAAAAATACAACAGCGAACGAAATGTTTTATATAAAAACAATTTTTTATAAATTTGCATAAAAATTCTAATGAAACATATAAAATATATATATAAGTATCATAAGAAAAGGAAGTAGACTATTGATCGTTTACGTATAAAATACAGATCTTTTGGTTTTTCTATAAAAAAAAGGTTACATAGGTAGCAAAAAATATAGAATATGTACTTAAATGTATTAAATGAATATACCATTACATAAAATGATATGGAGTCTAAGTTTTCCGCGGCATAAATAACTGCAAAAAAAAGGTTTAAAAGTTTTCAAAATTGTTCATAGGTTTTTTTACTGCAATTTCATAGTTTTAGACTAATAAAAATAAAATAAAACCCTTCAACTTTTACAAAAAAAAAACTTTTTTACTAAAAATAAGCATAAACTAGTATACACAAAGATAGCTGCATATAATCAGCCGAACTAAATGTAAATTGTAAATGTTTCACTATCAAAAAAAAAAACTTATAAAAGATTAATAGAAATGTTGGATTTGTCTTGGTCTTTACTATCCTTTATAAAAACAAAAAATATTACAAGAATATTAAAAGGCTATCAAACGTTTAAGTCTGCTATCTGAGAACAATAAAAAAACATTAAAAAAAGCAAAAATGTATTATTTACGACTACAAACGTTGCAAAAAATAATATAAGGGAATTTGTTATTGTATATTTTGGAATGACAAATTCTTTTTATGTATTTATAGTAAAATAAATTGTGTGTAACTTTTTTTTGTAAAAATAGACAACCCAAAGAATTTGCGACACAAAAAAACCTTTTAGGGTGCGTGAAAAAAGTTCTTATTGCATTTGACAGTACAAAAGTGTTTAGAACAAACATTTTTTAACGTTTCAGACGTTGCTACTAACCTTTTAAGTACAAAACAATAAATATATATCGTTTTTGTATTGAAAAAGATAAAAAAAGGTTTCTACATACACAATAAATGATGTTGTTTCTATTAGTGTTTTCAACATTCGACTCAATAACAATATTTTTGGCTTTTTTTTCAACTTAATATCTTGATAAATTTTGATTTATATACCTTGACTAAACATATATTTTTTTTGTACAAGAACATTTACTTCTTAAATATCTTTATCGAAAGAAGTTTTATACGTATGTTTTTTATTAGAGTTATTTTAATACTAAGTTTAAGTATTTTTTTAGATTTGTAAAATGCTACTTTTGATTATATAAGCACAAAATATAGGTAATATTGCAACACTTATGACATTTTTTACGAACACCTTTAAGTGGCTTTAAATAAAGGGTTAAAAATAAAATAGTGTAGCAAACATTGCAAAGCATGCATTTACATTATGCTTTTTTTATTGATTTCCTACTGATAGTTAGGTTGACGGGTTTGCTTAATACTTAAAACCGCCTCAGCAATGTGCCCGTGTAGTTGTCTAGGGTACCAAAAAAAATTTTTCATACTGTACAAAGCATTTTTTGCCATCGTGTAGCATTAGTAATAACCGTTTACCAAAGTACGTTACGATACTGTTAAGTTTATTTTGACGTGCATTGTTTTGTTTTCTATGCAAATACAATCAACCTGGATTTTACATTTTATTTATAAAAACCTTTTTGTTTAATTGTTGTATACCAGGCCTTATTAAGGGCGTATATTTGGTTTTACTTTTAAAAAATCTCTGTGTAAATTGCTTTTTTTTTATGGTTCGTTAACCGGTAGTATTTTTTTTTGTATTTGAATTTACCATAGTACATTATGTTAACTTATGTACCAAATTATAACAATAGTTCCCTGCATTGGTAGTCTGGACCCGTGGTGTTTATTTTGACTTTTAATTACAGAAAAAAGAATTAATCAAAAAATCAATCAAAAAAATAACAAAAACTATAGAAAAAAGATAAACCATGCATTTTTACTTGCTATGGCAGACGACTTTTTCCAATAGTGAAAAACCACTATAAGAAAAAATAAAATTTCTACCATAGACAGACCAAGTAGACACCCGTAGTATGGGAATAACGGCCACTGTAAAAAACACGAAATATGTTAGATAAAAGCAACAGAGCAAATAGCTTAATTTCTTTCTAACCAAAAACGTACTTGTATGCATGTATACGGAATTCCAAAATCCTTCAATATACAAAAACATGAGTATTGAGTATTTATCTACGTAAAATGACGTGTATCAAGTATAACTCAAATAATTTTATCAAAGTTTCGCTGTAATATTTTGCAAAAAAACTATGCCTAATTACATTTAACTAATGTTTCTACGTTCTCAACAGCCTTTTTACATAAAAAAATCCCATAATATCATTTTTAGAAATAATATGTTTTGGTTATGTTTTGTAACAAAAGGAACGATGCCCTGAAACACTTTGAGCACAAAAAGTTGCAACTTTTTTTGCTTACCTAAATAAAACAGTCACAAACCAGAGTTTCCTGCAAAAAATAACGTAAGGTTAAGAAAAAAGCTTTGAAAAAAATGGCAATTGTTAAGGTTAGTTCAGTATATCCTGAAACGTTGTTTTTACCACATTCTTTCTAACCTTGGTTCTTTTAACGAATAGTCGCAAACATTTTGGATTGCAATCTATAACTTTACACATTTTTTTAGCGGATTCTTTTTGCCAATAAATCTGAAGCTTTTTGCCAAACAAAAGCATATTTTTAATTACCCTGTATTAAGCAAAAACGTTATTTATTTTGTTAAAAGTTTAAAGTCATATTAGTATGCATTTATATCGGCTTTTACATTATTTTTGTTGTAAGAATTATGTAAAAAACCAAAATTTAGCATTATTGTATGCAAAGGATAATGTAAAATAAACGCATATGTTTTTCATAAAAATCCCATATTTATTTTAAAATTATTTTTCATATAAATCTTTAAAGTTCCAGATTAAAACTTAAAAAGTTCCAACTTTATTTTTCAGAAAGTTTTAAATATAAAGACAAATACGGTTTTAGATTTATGTACGTTCGAATGACTTTTGTTTAATTTGGTTTTTATATTTAGTAATTATTTATGATTTCGTTAAAACTTATACTATATTGGCATTAAGTCTTGTATTTTTTTTAGAAATCTACAAAAATAATCGTACCAAAAGCAAGAATATCAACTATTATTAATACCATTCAGTGTTTCAAAAATCACGTTTTAACATATACGCTTAAAACTCTAGCATGTATATATGACACTCTTACGTCTTAATTATAAATTAGTAGTTTCGTAAAGGGTTTTCCGATTAAAAATACTTTTTAATTAGCTTTCAAGGTCAAAAAAACGCTGTAATTTATAACATTGCTAGTAACGCGTACCAAAATTATATTTTGCTATTTTTTTGCAACGGTCATGTCCTTGTATCATGCTGGCAAGACCCGATACAGTACTCTGCGATAGCTGCACTGTGGATCAAATTCCCAACTCTGCTTGAAAATATGAACACGATGCTTTGATGCTATTGATATGTTATTTTTTTTTAATTTATATGTAAAAAGTTCCTTTTTTATGCGTGTAAAGCTTACGTGAATTTTTTTAAGCTAATGTTATTTATTTCCTTGCAAACTCAGCCTTTTCTACGATATTTAAATCAATTTTTTATGTTTTTGTAGCATACTGTGTAAAAAATGTGTAAAAGCTATATTTTTTCAAGCGGTCATGTATATTTAACTATAATTGATGCTTATATATACAAAAGCATTTTATACTTTTTTTCTATGAGTCAAGGCTGTGTTTACGATAACTCTGTACTTTTTTCCTCTTGAAAAACTCTTATTCTACTATTTTTTGTTGTACTATATGTTAGTTATTACAGACATGAACGAAAGAACAAAAAATAGCGGGGTTTTTATGCTTATTATAAACACATACTGTATAAAATTTATGCATAGGACAAATTTCGTATAAAAAAGTTTTTCATTCATTTTCAAAAAAAAAGTAATATTAGCGGGTAATGCTAGTATAATTGAAAAAAAAATTATACCCACGTAGACAAAAAAATACTTACATACATCTAAATATGACCTTTCTGATATTAAAACCGCGTATGATGTATTTATTACACACAAATTCAAATCTAAATTAATTTTTATTGATTTATTCTAGGTATAATTATGCTCATTTTTACACATACATACAATTTTCCTTTTTTGGTTTTTAATTTATTTCGTATTTATCTTTATTAATTATTTAGAAATGTACTTATTCTTTAAGGTGATATTTTATACCCCATAAGCCATAAGGGCAGGGTTGCCAACTGGTTTACCTCCAAACCAATTCGATTTTCTAGTTTTTTTTTCAAAGAATTATTGGTTTACCTCCAAACCATAATTTTATATTTTTAATGATAATTGATATAAATTGTTTTTATATTAAGAAAGGTAAGTAAAACTACGTTTACTTTTTTTTTTTTTTGTAAATGAATGTTTTTGTATTTAGTTCTTTTTACGTAATTTTATTGCGTTTTAATATGTACGAATACTACATTGTAAAATAAAATATCTCATTTTTTGCTTTTTAGAATGATCTAGTAATAGTTTTTGAAATCGCTTTTTGGTATAAGTTTTTAGTTTTAGTACCTAGGTTGTAGTTTTTATTCATTTTTAGTACATTTTGTTTTTTTAGAGGTTTTGGATTTCTATAGCAGATTTTATTATATGTGTTCTGTAAAAGCAGCTTTTTTGTTGTTTTAGTAGTTGCTAAAAGCAATTGATTAGATGCTGGTTTTTGGTTTATTTTTTGTTTGGGAGTTCCCTCCAAAAAAAGTTGACAACCCTGCTTAAGTTTGAACTCTGTAATAATAGTTCTCTTTAAAGATTTTTTAGATTTACATAATTTTAGACACAAAAAAATCTCTATAGAGAAATTTTTCAACAGAAAACTATTTTGATCTAATATTATCCTGCGCTAACTCTATAGATGAAAAACACACGCGCCTCAATTTAAAAAATTGGTATAAGTAAAAAACAGGGCACGTACTTTATTTTTAAAATTAAGAAATTACGCTTATCGTCATTTCATAGATCGACAGTCTGTGAAATACAGTAAATGACGTTTACATCATATAACAAGGCCTTAAAACTGTATTCTAGGATTCGAGAAATTCTTTCTATAACAAAATACAATAATAATACAATTCTACAGTTCTGTAGTGAATCGGTGGCAGTCTGGTAATAGTGTTTTTATTTCCATGCTTTTTTCGCAAACGTATAACAAATTATTATTCCGTTGTGTTGTGTTGTGTTTTTTCTTGTTTTGTTATGTTTTGTTTGCATTTTTTTATTTATTTTTTATTTTTACACAACTTTTTTTATTTTTTTTTTGTTTTTCATCACCTTATACAAGACAAGCATGAGTACACTGATTTTTTGTTACATTCGGACACTTTACTTTCTGAAAAAAAATACAAAGAATGTGTAATCGGTCATTATATTAAGGTTTTTTTTGCTAAAAATTTATTGTAAAAATGTAGTAAAAAGTGATTATGTAATGGTATCAGTATGCAAAAATGTGCTAAGTAGACACTTAAAATACTATTTTGCAATATGTTTTAAAAGCTTATTGCGCGAAATTTGTAGTTTTTTAGGGTATTTTTACTGCCTGAAGGCTATAATAAATGTATTTATATGCAAAGAAAAATTTAAAAATTACTTTGATTTATATCATTCTGCTTTGTTTATTGCAAAATAAAAAAAAAAAAGTTTATATATTCATTTCCAATGCAATGCAATCAAAAAAAGATATTTATGTTTAAAAAAAGACAAATATCTATTAAAAAAACAGTATAAATTGTTAAAACTAGGTTCTAACAAGTTTTTTACACCACTATCTACGCCTTTTCTTAGCCTTGTATACAGTGTACATGCATTATCGTTGTAGTGGGATGATCAATTGCTTTTAATTGCACGTGAATCGTTTAGGTATCTGACAAAAAAACTGCGTGTTTTTTTTAATCTAGATACGAGCTACCAGTTTATTAAAAAACAAATTTTTTTTGGTTTTTTTTTTAAAGGTCTATCAAATGCGTATTAACGGGTTGCGTTTTTTTTTTTTTGATTTAAGTATAATCTTATTTTGATCTGTAACACTAAAAACTATATGTTTTTATATGATCACTAAAAGTTTTTATTACATCGAAATGCAATGGAAAAAGCAATTTTGTATTAATAAACATTCTTTTCATGTATTAAAAAAACTACATATCGCAAAAATGACAGTTGTTTATTCGCAAAAAAAAGTTAGTCTTTTTATTGTACTCTTCAAGTAGTTTTAAAAGTGTGGGGTATTTTATAAAATTTTTTCATCTATGCGGCATTTTATTTTAAGAAAATCTTTAATTTAATCAGATTATCATATGTGACGCAAGCTTTATTATATAATTCTTACTCTTGCAATGTCCAGAAAGACAGCTCCATTGTACAATAAAAACTAAAAATATTACAAGGTAGACTTACCCGCCTCCCTGGAGATCCAAGCGGACTACAACACTAATAAATTCGCATTAAACTGGTTTCCGTAAAAATATCTATAGTATCAACAGTTTTTTACCATATTATTGTTACATGGTATTTTTTACTTAGACGTTTGGGGTGTAAAAAACATTAACCATACATAGATTGCATATAGATATTATTTTTATAACAAAATGAATTTTACTTTTTATAAAATGATTATCTTGCGACAATTCGTAACTAGACTTTATCCTCAATAATATTAGACAAGTAGTTTTTAAAAAAAACAAAAAATATTTATTCTTTTAGACTAAAGACTTAAAAGTATTATTTTATTTGCCCGTATACTATAGGCAAATCAATTCATAAGCACAATTTTGCGCATTGAACATAGTATTTAATATAATGCTAACATTATAAAGTCCAATATGTAATCAATCCTGAAGTAGATAATATTTTTTTTAAACATTTGTAAGTAAACCAATAATCACCTATATGTACAATTTACGGATCTTAAACATTGGAACGTGTTTCTATATACTGCAAATGAATTTTTCTCTAGATATTGTTCCCTAGAGACAGCAAAAATTACGAGATAGTAGTAAGTAACTATTTATTTCTGCGTTAACCTAAAAAATAAATTCCATACGCAGAAGCGAATCTAAGAAGGGAGCGGTATGTCTGCATGTTAATGGCCCACGCGTCTTTATACGATATTTTTTTGACAGAAGGATTAAAAAAATCATTTTTTTGCACATTTGTAAATTTATACAAATTGTCAAAAGAATTCTAAAATCTCATATGTAAATACAAAGTCTTAACGGCATATAGTTTTTCTTTTGATTTTTTGCGTCTAAATTTACAATCGAAGATCCGACTCTGTATATCAGTAAAGAGCTAAACTTTGACTATTTAATAACTTTATAAGATATGTAAAATATAGTTCATTTTATAATTGGCATTTCGTTAATATATGGCTCTCGTATTCGCAGTAAAATATATTATAAACGATGCAACTAAAACTGACTGTACTTTGTATTTTACAAGGGTTATATTTTATTGTTAACGTGTTCAGTTATTGCCACATCTTATGACTGTGACGCATCCGTTATTTGACCGTGTTTTGCTATTGTTTTAACGGTAAAACAAAGGTTTTATACAATAAAAGTATATTGCGGAATTTTACAATTATATAGTACTGTAAAAAACCCATCATTAAAATAAAAATTTATATTATTCTACTGTTATTGATCTTATAACACATATTAATTTTTAGCTTTTTTTATTTATATTTTTATGCACGATATTAATATTCCAAGTATTTTTTATATATAGATCCGAAAAAAACATAAGAGTTATTAAAAGGGAAGCCTATATAAAAATTATAAAAATTATTATATCCATTTGTCATATAAATACCTTTATTTAACAGTGTTTGCTACAAGAAAACTGTTGCTATTTACTAGTATAATAAGAAAGTAAATTTTAATCAAAGGTATTCGAAATATAGAAAACCTGTTTTTTGCCTAAATAAAGTAGTACATGTATGTAAAAAAATTTAACCTGCCTTGTAACATTTAAAAAGAATTTACATGCCACTATACACATAAAAATTATTTTCGCACAACACAACAGTTTATCAAACGATAACATATGTGCTTGACACTTTATTTTGTTTTTACGTAACAATTGACAGTTTAATGTATTTTTTCTTGCAGTATAGCTAGCAGTTTAAAACTTTGGACTAATTTTTTTTGTTAAAAAGCATATTTCCTTTTTACAAGAGCATTATATGCAATCTTTGATATAACTTTCATGTTACTTACATAAGAAAAATACAGAAAATGTAACTTTAGGTTTTGAATTCTGTCAAGAGTTTTTATACTTTTAACTTGTACATTAATACATGCTTATTAGAAAAACAAAACTGGCAAAACAGTTCTCTTAAGTTGCATAAGAAAGCAAACAAATGTAATTGTGTACACGTAGCTTTTATCTAAAAAAGCGAAAACACACTTTTAAACTAAATATAAAAGACAAAGCAAATAAAATGTCTTAAATGTTTTTATACATAGCATGTTTTTAAATTGGGCATTTTTATGTTAATGCTTGATGCAAAAAGATGTTATTTTGCAAACATTTTTAGACTGCTTTATAATTTAAACACGTTTCTAATTAAAATACACGCTCATAAAATTTTTTTATCAGAATTTAAAATATGTGGCTGACTTAATAGTTTTAAATATGTATATTAAGTTTTGCCGAGCAGCAAAAGATACGCAAAGAACATTGTTTTCCTATTAGTATTAATTTTCGAATTTTTATATATGTCGGTAACTCATGCTTAAACTATTTGTTTTTATTTCACACTTGTAACAAAAAACATATAAATAGAAAAAAAACGTTACATTTTATAAACTGATATTAAATATTGACTTCAATTTTTTGCTGTAAAGGCCAAATAATGAGACAACTTAGCTCTCTTAAAATTAAATAGTATTTTTTGGCCTTCAAAAAAAATATATACGAATGTAAACACTTGCCGTAATTATTCTTGTCAGTTCAAAGATAGACCATGGTTTTTAGACTACCTGCTACTGAAAAAAATGTATATGAAATACAACAAACTACTATTATATAGTATACAATATTCAAATCGTCGGTTTCGTCAACTCATGCAACAAGGAATGCTACTGTCAGACATACTTGACATTTATCTGTCTTTTACAACGGCATTTATATATTTTGATATTGATTTACCTCTTCGACTACAAAGCAACAATGACACTCAGAAATCTTCTTCTAAAAGGCTCTGTTCCCTTATACGGTGTTGTTGTTTTATAAGATGCCCTATACATAAAACATCAGTTGTCAGACTGTTTAAGGTACTTATAAATCTTTCGTCTGTTTAATGGCACATTTACCAGACTATATTTTTTGTTTTCTAAATCAAAATCTGCGATATATTATACCCATGTTACATCACAAGTAATTGAAACCCCCAAGTGTGCTTGAACTAGTCCAAGTACCATATCAGTACAACACATATATTTTTTAAAGCCTGTGTACAGTTCTTAAACATGTGTAAGCGTACTAGGCGGATTTATCTACTTGTGAGGTAACAATTATGTTGCGGCAAAATATTATAAATGGCAATGTTTACTTTTTGCAGTGATACTTACCTTTTTCAAGTGACATTATTTTGTTACGTAGTGCAAAATGGTGGTTTGTCGAACTATGAGTACACCCTGTGAGCTTGAAGGTTTATTTTGAGTACGGCAACTCACCGGTAACCAACGACATATATTGCAGTTATCTTGCTTTTTTAGGTGTGCATCAGTTTTACAAGCAAAAAGGTAACAGGATCAATTTATTTATATAAATCGTACATTGTTACGCGTTATAATTTTTTTAGATAGTTTTGTTTTTTATTTTGTTTTTACAAAAGTAACCGGGTTTTTTAACTTTTTATAAATAGAAAAGGTAATAGATATTCGCTGTACATTATTTGTACAATCGCAGCAGTTTCTAGGTAAAATTACACAAAAAAACAATTTTTTCTGATAAGACATTAATGCTAATTTTTTTACCCTAACTTCCTACTGTGAGAGATTTTCCGTCTTACAATAGAAAAGCTACATGTAAATGCATTTTCTTTTATACGTGCTGATAATGGCTACTATACACTCATGATTCGTTTTTTTCTATCTGAGAAAACTCAAACCTGCAGCAAATACACCATTTTTGCGGAATCGCGAGAAACCTGCAATTTTAAGCATTTATGGGTATAATTAGTAGTCAAAGATATCTTATTCGACTAAATTTCTATCGATCTAAATATGGCACGTAATTAATATAATAATATGACCTATATAGCACGGAAAATTTAAAAAAATGTATATAATCTACACTGTTAAGAGTAATATGTCATTTCAAATTTATCTTTTGATCACAGATCAAAAGTAAAGCTGTATGCAACAAGAATATTGAATAAAAATAAAAACTAAATGTTAATGTTAAATGAATGTTAATTATGTATATCAAAAATATCTAATTATACACAATATTTATGATATCAAATATTATTAAATACTTAAACCTGCTAGAAACTGGTAAAAGGGTAATTTCCATCGGGGCGCGTATAAAAGGGGCCACTTTTTGCTCTTTGTTCAAAAAAAAGTGTAATAAAAGTTAGGATATCGGTTATAATAAGTCTTCTGAACATGTAGCTGTTGCTTATAATTTTTTTTCTAAGACCAGTTTATAAAGTTTTTTTCAGCTGGGGATTTCAATCTTTGTTAGTTGTGTTTGTGTTAATATAAACTTTTAAAGTATATTTGGCGTTATGGAAAAACACAAATAAAGATTTTAACAGATGATACGGTTGCATTTAGAATACACTTTTATTTGCAATATTTGTTATATTACCATTGTTTTCGTACAGATTACGTAAAGACAATTTAAGGTCAAATTTGTATTAAAAAAAGGTAAATCAAAAATATTGGCCTTTAGAAAACATAATTCAAAAATTTTAAAAAAAATTCATAGTTGGTGAGAAAGACTTGTTTTAAAAGGTTAACAGAATAACTTTACAACTGTTTATACATGTCTTTATACATTGTTAAATGCAGAGGTTTTGTCTTGGATTATTATATTGACTTATCAGTTACTTTTTTATAATCGCTAAAAGACTGTTTTTGTACTCTTAGAGCATATAATTTTCTAAAAAATGTGTTATTCCAGTCATTGTTGTTTTGTGTGGTATAGACAGTTTTTAATATCTACATAAAACTTTTTTTGTTTTTTACGTTAATATGCAACATAAAAATCTTTGTAAAAAAAGTCAAATTTACTAAGTGCTGATGTGCTTAAAAAAAACAGATGAGTTCAAAAAAGTTGTCAAAAAAACTTATATGCCAGCAAGATTTTTTTTTTGACTCTAATCAGTTAAATTATATTTCAATGATTAGAGTAATGTTAAAATTAACATTTGCACAAGACAAAAGGTTAGCTAGATACAAACCTTTAGGTGAATCTGGCTTGTTGCGTAAAGCTTTTTAGTTGCACGCCATGCCAGTAAATATACATTGTATTGCATTTTTTTGTTTCTCGTGGATGTTTTTTATATTTTGACCCCTCTGATGGTTTAGTTTACACAAGTCTTAGCATATTGCAAATATTTTACTAATATACTTTAAAATATGCGGCTTTTTTTCTTTCAAAAACATAAAGGTGACTTTCGTAACTTGTTCATCTAAACACCCTACAAGTTTCAGTTAAGGATTATAAACATGGCAACACAAAACAACTATATTTGCAAATATTTAGTAAAAAACCGTACCAAAACTTGTTTTTGGTTGCAAAACACTTATTAAGTTTTTTTCTACTAGCGTTTGCATAATATTGATAGTTTCTTAAGAGCAGATAATCTATAAAAATAATCCAAAAAATAGTAGTTGATAAAATTTGAAGGGTAAATGTATAAAACATGCCAAATTGTTTTCTTTCTAATGTAAAAAGGCCTATTTAATCTTATAGTTTTTTCGATTGTATTATTATATTATTTAGTATGCAAAATAAGCAAATCTGTTTTTTTAGTCTTGGGATATAGGTAGTATTGCTATTCAAGAGGTTCATGAAGAAGTCAAATCCCCATCCCCCAGAAAACAAAAAAAAGGCCAGATATTGCCATTTAAGTATAATTAAGGCTTAAAAAATTTTATGCCACCATCCAGAAAAAAATCAAAATATCCGCCCTGCATATAGCATATGTTTTTTACGCTAACAAAAAAAATACACGCTATTACTTTTTTTTCTTTGATAAGGGGCCCATAAAAAATTTTTCCTCGGGGGCAGTGTTGTCTTTGGGAGGCCCTGTATATAATATGGTTTTAAAGTAGACAATATATATATTATGATATTTCATATACTTTTGATTTCCTTTGTATAAAAGTTGTTTATCTGTTAGTATTCAACGTGTGATCCATTTTGTTTTTATGCGTTTGTTTGTAAAAAACACTTATTTTATCTAATGTTTGTTTTTTTAATATTTTTTTTGGGGCTTTGAAATAGAAAATAAACTTATTTGTTTATATTTTTTTATAAAAAAAATGCATCGATAAGTTCTATTCCTTGTTATTTTTGATACTAAAATTCTTTTATACGAGTTTATTTTTTTTCTTTAATCTTTAATAGTTGTGTATTTGTTGCATTATTGTACTTTGTATAAAGAAAGCCAGTTAGGAGAATACCCATTGCAGTTGTGTTGCAATTGCCGAATAGGTTTATATTACTTTCTATATGCGTTTACGTATTTTCACGAGTTTTTCCTACGACATAATTATAATAAGGTACTAAAAAGAGCAGCGCTCCGTGCTATTGTCTTTAAAGGTATAGTGACATGATAGTTTATACCTTTTTATTACACAATTGTTATATGCAAATTATTCTTTAATATATTACCACCATCCGATTTTTTTTTCTGCCTGTCTGTATTTCTTATGATCATTTGTAAATTTCCAGGTACAGTTTCAGCTTTTTTATTAAATCCACGTCCTACAATGGGGAAAAAAGCGCAAAATCAAAAAATGCTTTTACACCATAAGTTGACGATTACATTTATATTTTTTGCTGGTTTTTTTATTATCGTATTTTTTTCATAAATTGAAAATGCAATTACTACTTGTTTCTTGCCAACAACATTAAAAGCTTATTTGGATTTTCTTTCAGTGTATTTTTAACACTTTCATCATAATTCAAATTTGTTTTTATCAGTTTATCTTAGTTTTAATTTTTCTTTTTGACGCATATATGCGTCATTTTGCAGGCTAAATCATAGTTTTTGGTTATACGAATCATAGGGTATCTAGATTCTTTGCAAAAATTGCCTTATATCGTTATCATTACACGTCAATATAATATTTTGTTTAATAGATCAATTACATCTATAGCATTTATTATTCAAGGCATAGTGTTTCCAAATATTTATCAGCTGTTCGTAGCAAATTTTTATACTTTGTAACATCTAGTATGGTTTTGCAGATATTTTTCTTCTTTTTTCACAACCAAAAAAACATTATTCTTTTTTTAATTTTATACTATATCATTGCGTATGCATTTGGTCCATCTGCTCATGTTTTTTTTACAATGTCTTGACGTCTCATTTTTTGGTAAGGTTGAAATTAAATACTTTGCATGTTTATAGCGAAAGGTTTTTTACAATATTTATTGAACTTATATTACTTAATAATGAGAATTGTTTTTCTATTATATTCGATAATTCGATAATTCCATACTCAATATTTTTTATCGGGTTTTTTACATGAAGAATATTACAATCTAAGTTTTATTTACATTTATTCTACTAATTAAATCAGCATGTGGATATTTTCTACTTTTATATACTTTTTATTCAAATTATATTTTGCTGGTTTATCGCTTCACCTTGCTACTCATAATTTTAAACCTTTTAATTTGCATAAATTTAATAGCCACAAAGACTGTTTTTTTACAAAACTATGTTAATAAATAATTTGAAAATGCTCTTTGCCCTTAACGACTGCGAGAGCTTCCATTTTCTGTATACAGTTAGTCTGTTGTAGTCTAGATTATTTTTATCTGCGTATTCTTGTTTGTGATAATTTTCATCTTCCCATTGACGAGTATGGCTAGAAGCTGGTGTTAGACAAATCTGTAAATTAGAAAATTTTAAAAGTAAACGTTTGCATGTTTAAAACATCCTTACGAATTATATCCCTTTTACTGAAAAAATGTATGTGATTTCTTGCTCTTGTGTCTATTTAACCAATGATTTGGCCACTAAAAAAGTTGAGCGGTTTTTCCATTATATTTTTATCTAAAATAATTCGTTTTCAGTAATGTACTAGCCTCGAACCCCTGATTTTGTAAACGCGTTGCAGACATCTTCCAAGTTTCATATGTTATCTACTTGTAATCGATTATTCACTTTTTTACTCGATAAGATACTTAAAAAATTCTACTCTTCTTCTTTTGTTGTAAGCCCACACCTTTTATTATTCTAAAATGTAACTACTTTAGTTTTTTTTGCTATCAGGTTGCGAAATTTTTTCCATGTTTATCTTTTGTTTTACAAATATATAAGCCATGGTCAACTTTTTGCTTAAGCAAAATTTTAGCCTGGTTTTCCTTATAGGTTTTTTCTTATGCAATTTTGCAATCTTAGAAAAAAACAAATAAGATAAAAATGCAACACAAATTTTTATTTTTTTTTGCTTATGTAAAATTTTTCTGTATGCAAAGATGCATACATAATATTTTTCTAATCCCTTCAAATGGTTAGAAAAACAAAGAATGAAATGTTAGATGAAATTAAAAGGATATTTGAGATAAATTAAAAATTCTACAGCATAGCGAAATAAATTTGCTAAAAATGCATAAAAACGGGCAAAAATACCTTTTTAAGAGTCAAAAGAAATAGCGATTTTTTTTATAAAAAAGTATAATGATTCACATGTCTACTTCTATGCGTCTAAATTCATTTTACACTGGTTTTTTTTTACGAACGCTGTTTAAGTTTGCATTTGCAAAATACGTTCCATAATTTGCTTAGCAAAAATGCTTTTCTTATCTTTTTTCATTTACGCAAAAAAAATGCTTAGGCAAATATTTGAAGATAAGCAAAAAGTATAAAACACGCCTTTATTTTAGTATCAAATTAAACAATAGAACGTTTTTCTTTTTTTTTTCTGCTAGTATTGAATTCATATTTTTTGGGATAAAGCAGAATTATTTTGCAGCCATGGAAGTGAATTCTATATTTTTATGCATTTGAAGATATTTCTCTGCAATTTTAAAAGTATACTTATTTGTTTTTGTATAAAAACAGTCATCCCATACACTATTTTACTAAAATAATAAAAATGTAATAGTAAATCCGGTATTTCAGTTATTTGAGTAATTGTTTTTGACATTTTCAAACAATTTTATCGGTTCTCTAGATATAATGTTTAGATAATTTGTTTTTTTATTATGGTACGAAATCTAAATGCTTGTACAAATTTGAGTTAGGTAGTGCTATAGGTTTTTATTCTTTTGTTTATACTATTTACATCTTAATTTTGGATTTACTGCATATATATTTTTTTTTTGGGAACATGCGATATTTTCTCTGCTTCTAGTTATTTTACACTCTATTTTTTATACTGTCTTTGTGTCATCAATATAAATAAGTTTTTGTACTTTTTTTCGATATTACTTTTTTCGGTTAAGTAGTAAAGAATAGGTTTCTCGAATGTAAAAAATCATATCCTTGAATAATGTCATCTTCTAAACTTTCATTCCTTTCACCAATGGCAAATTTTTTTTGATGGGCGTTGGCCACGGACTTGAAAAAGTCCTCCCCATATTATAGAAATCCCAAATAGAGGTGTAAATATGGCCTCCTTAGTAGATAATTTAGAGCGCAAACGAAACAGAAATGAGTCGTGCGTCGTTTGCGCAAAAAACGTGTGCTAAGGATAAACAGCAGCGATTATTTAGTTGGTTCTTGGTTTGGGGCGAACTCGCATATAATCTTAGATAAAGCATCACAAATTAGGGTGATAGCGCAAGTAAGATAGCTTTATCAGTGTCAAAGTTATAAAGCTATAAAAGCACATATGTTATAAAAAAATAGTAGGATTAAATGGTATTTAATAAGAAGTCACATTTTTTCTCTGGCTCACCTAAAAATGGTATTTATAATTGGTTAAACCTGATGATCCCGATGTCTGTATAGTTCTTAAAAAAAACTTTTTATATAAGGCTTTTTCATATACTTCAAAATTGTATATTTCCACTTTAAGAATCGTAAGAGAGTTTTTTTTTTAATTATATTAAGTGAAGACCACTACATCCATTAATAATTTTTTATTCTTTTATATCAAAGAGAATTCTGTGATGACTATTTTCTCTATGAATCTACTCTTATTGTATAATAGCAGCTATATATTTTCTCCTGATGTTTCATTGTTTTTTTTGTATTGACATTTCTGGTACACTCTTCTGTGTTATGATTTTTCGTGCAAAATTTATTGCACCATTATTTTTATTCTGCTGTAAATATATTAATTTTTATATTTAGCAATTCTTGTTTTGTATTTATTGACATTCTTTTTTTAATTCCTTAATCGCAGGCTTATTCGTTTACGGGAAAAACGACAAAATTTCCGTATTTTCCGTAAATAAGGATTTTTTGGTGGAAGTTATTTACGGAAAATACAGGTAAAAATAAAATTTTATGATTATAAAATAAAGATAATTATTTTTAAGTATTTAAAAATCAACACATTCAAGGTATAGATTTTTTTAAGAACTTTAATATATATATAGAGTTGCAAGTCATCAAATTATACATAATTCTGTAAAGAAATAAACACATTGAAAAGCGTAGTATTTGTACGCAAAGGCTTAACATCTTGAAACTACAGATGAAAAAAAAGTACACAATAAAAAACGTGGAAACATATAAGATTAAAGTTTTTTTAGAAATATAACTATACTTTGTTATGTTGCTGTAAATTACGAATAAAATACGATAGGAAAATCTTTACAAAAAATACTAAAGCTTCATTAGAGAGCAATTAGAATATATATTACAAACAAAAAACAACACTAAAATTGTATTTTTTTTTTGTTTATGTCTACATTATATTTTAAGAAATTTTTTCTGAAGGCGCCAGAGTTCCAAGATTTATTTTGGTACTTTTAAGATGCGTTATTTATTAACGTCAAGGATGAATTATTCTTTCCTTTACACTTT
>JAQFYM010002813.1:0-21447 GCA_034694785.1 Agrenia bidenticulata
AGGAGCATGCACAAGAGGAAACGACTGCACAAGAATCGGAAGAGATGAAAGAGGCATCATCAAACAATGAAGAATGCGATTCGAAAGAGGAGCATGCACAAGAACAAGAAGAGGAGTATGCAAAAGAATCAGTAGAGAAGAAAGAAGAACCACTACCAGATGAAGTAAAAAAGGAAGATGTGTATGAAAAGCTACGAACACTAGGAAATTGTCCACAAGGATTTGTGTGGAACCGCGTCGCAGGTGGATGGCGATGTGGTGGAGGTTCCCATTTTGTCACTGACGAGGAACTCGAGCGTAATTATATGCACTGATTGTTGTTGACATGGATGAATGAGAGTGCGCATTGAATAAAGTGTGGTTATCTTTAAAGACAGTCCGATGGCGGATTGCATTGTGCCCAAAGTAACGAGGAACGCATTATAATTTTTCTTTTTACAACTGACTGTTGTTAATGGTGCGAGTGTATGGAAACAAAAATGCTTTTAGAATAATGCGTTAAGCATTTATCCTTTGTTTGATGCCTATTAAAAAGCATTTTTGTCAATGATTGCTATTTTCCGACACGTAAAAGGAAGCCTACACCCATTTGTTGTTCAGGGACGCTTTGAGATGACTAATGATTCGTTTTGATCGCATCAAAAAAAGAAAGAAGCGACATTAATTAGTAATGAGAGCGAACATTTATCTAAAGCTTTGTGCAATGTTAACTTTTTTGAAGAAACAACGAAACGAGATTAATGAAACCGGAATTTTCAGGTATTAGAATTGGATTCCCGCAATACCCCTTAGAACTTTGGGAAAACGATAGCAGTTCAATCTACGAAGCTTTTGTTATGACTATTTCTTACTGCCACAATGCTTATGAACGTCTTTTCAGAGCATTAAAAAATATTCGTGGTACAGTTAAAAACGTGTTGCGACTTGGGTATAAGTAACCAAGTAGCGCTTTCTTTCTCTAGATTGACTATAAACAATGGTAGAATTAGTAGCCTTTATTACCTTTTAGTAGCTTTTCCATTCATTACCATAATCCATGTCAGCTAGTAGAAGGTACTTGAAGGTGTGTTCTCTCGCTGACTCTTGTTGACGAGTGTAGTTTATGCTCTCTCTCAATTCCCGATTCTTTCAAGTCGGGAATCCATTGTAACTCTCCTTTAATCGGCAATCTGTATGGTCACTTGGATGTTGAAAGGACTACATCCTCCCCAATTCCATTACTGTTTGAACAAGGAAACACCATTTCATCCAAGAAAGAGAAACTCTAGGCATTAGAACTTGTCTTTGTGTCTGTGACTATAGTCATGCCTTGGTTATATGTTTGCATCTCATAACGAAATAATTGACAATTCTGAAGGGATGGTTGTAAGTTGCATTTCCACGCTATTTAAAGTTGCTTTTTCTTTTCTCCCTGGGAATCCGATTCTTCCTTAATTTATTACTTGACCATAGTGCCAATGACTAAAGAACGAGTTTGCTGGGTTATACGTCCCTAGAAAGAAGCATGTCTATTTCTTCTACAGAGAAGCGACTTTGCGGATCAGCTTTAATTATTGCCTCCTAGTTGTCGAAAGGGTTGGGTGCTGAAGTGTTTCCCAAGGTGGGAGATTATCGGATCATCACCACTCTAAGAAATGGTGCGGATTCGGTGTTCTCTACCAGTTCCTACCTAAAGAATTTCGAGACTACAGTAAACGCTCTACATCCTTCTGATGGAGGGAAGATTGTTTCCTTGGATTTAGATGTCCAGAGACGGATCGCACGTCTACTTAACGTTATTCCCGTTGAATTAGTTGTCCTAGAAGCACATAAAGACCAATAACAGTGTCTGAAGACTCAAGATGGAATAAGTGCCCTACAGAGAGTTATGTCTTGATGAGCGAGTGCCTTTTGTTTCCGCTAACCGCCCAATACCTTGTCATGGATGCCCATGGTTACAAGCACGTACAGTTGAATTTCTCCTGAAAGCTGTGTCCAGTTTGCAACGATCCATTTTGTGGTCCAGGTCACACTTCTAGTCAACCTACCCAAACGTTGCTGGATCCTCTCGTTGACTCTACGGTGATGAGCCAAGTCAAGTTATGCATGCACTTTTGATACCCGATTCTAATTAATTCTGAATCGCCTCAATCATCTCATAGAACGATAATAGTGTAATGAAGAAATAATGAAAGAGTCGGAAAATAGCCCATTAAACTGGTTGCTATTGCTTTTCACCCATATTCTTGTGAAACTTTTTGTGAAACCCGGTACTTGGAGCCTTACCGAGTCCTTTTTTAAACTACATGACCTATTAATCTGATTAAGCACAAAAACAGGGAAAAGCCACTGTAATAACCATCAAGAGGAGCATTTCCCTTATACAAATGCCACTAATGTACTCAAAGACAGTAAAACTATGACTATAACCATGGGAAATTGAGGATGCTCATTTAATGTTTTCAAGAGTGCAGCTAACGTATACTGGTAAACACGACGGGGAACTCTTTCTAGGACTACACAAAAGTTTTTAAGAACGTCTTCTCTTTAGAGAAAAAGTCATCTGGGGAATCACCCACAAGAAACAGGTAAAGTTTTCCATCTCCAGAACTTTTTCCTTCCATGGATTGTTAAAAGTGTAGCTCAAACTGAGGTTTTTGTTAACAACCCTCCACCAATGGTGTACTTTGACGAGCTTGATGGAACCAGTCACAGGTACTGAGTTATTTGTGTAGAAACAGACAAGGCATATGATGATGTAGGATTCTTCCCACCCAAGGAAACTATGGAAGGACAGGCTTATCATTAAGGAATTGCGTATACGAAAAGACACTTGAACCCAGGCTCTATCCCAAATGGAGACATCATGCAGTTTAGTGAAAACACCTTAGGATGATTGTACTTATAGTTGATGCTGTATTGAGCGACTGAGAATATTCCACAAGAAGAAATGTTTCTCAACGGTGCCTTTCTCAAGAATTTATCCATTTTTACGTTATACCAGGCCCTTGTCCTTGATTGGTTGATGTGAAAGCTTTTGGAGACTAATGCTTCCTAACACCACGTCTTTAAACTTGAGCGAACAAACGAATAATTTCCAACGTAAAGTCCAGAATTAGGAAAAAAGAACTCTACAGTGTAAAAAATGCGACCAAAAGTTACACCATGAACACGACGACTGATTGACCTAGTCCTACTTAATGTGGCTAAGGGCTTTTGAAGGAACTGGTTGTATAAAGGGAGAAGAATACGTTTCCTTTTTTTATTGGGTTGAAACGCGCTTAAAGCAAAGGGCACAGCGGTTTGTTAACGCAGGGAATCCATGCATTCCTCATAGTTTCTCCTCTTGCTGCTCTTTCCCACCGTTGTACATGTTTGTTTGCTACATGCTATACGGATAACACCATTATACGACCATGTTCAGCTCAAAAAGCTTTGGCTTTTTTGGTGACCGTGGTAGAAATGGTGTTTGCATTGATGGCGTAGTCATAATTAGGCGGTTACTAACATAAGAGTAATGGAAAGTCCTCTGAGGCTAACCTGTACAGTGTCAAAAGGAAAGACAACTCCATTAAGAAGATTTTTGATTCTTGTAAACAAGTTTCTTTGACTTTTTCAAGGATTGCAAACTGATTCACTGGGAAGCTTCTTTTCCGTACCTCCTGTCGCATAACGAGAGTTACTAATGATGACACAGGAATGTAGCCTTCTATGCCAAAGCTAATAGTGGTTAGACTTTCCTATAATGTTCTTTTCGGCTCCTCCAAGGAAAACAAAGCGGATGAACGGTTTTGGTTTACTAAAGTGAGTGACGCTCTATTCAACGCTTTCGCGGAATACCGTTGCATGTTTCATATTTTTCGTTAACATGAAAGTTATTGTTTTCGCACTTTATAGCCAATTTTTCTTACGACAAATTATGAAAAACCTCTGTTAGTGACGGTCCATGACGATAGCTAAAAGTTATAGTGCACTTTTGGTTCATTTTCCTCCTCCTACGCACTAGCGTGTACTGAAAAACAGCATCTTTTCTCCACCCGCTTTTCATATACATGGAAGAATGTCGTTTTTATGCTCCCAATTCCAGAAGGAATGAAAAAGTGATTTCCCGTATACCCGAAAGAAAGATGGCACCTTTTTCTTGACACAAGCCATTGCAAACCTGCGATAAAAATGGGCTTACACATGTGATATTCTTAATGATACTAGGGATAAGAAGACCATGTCAAGGAGAATCAAAGTTTATTGTATAGTTAGTGTATCCATCCTTGGGTTAGAATAGTTTAAAGATTATCAGTTCATTGTAAAGCACTCTTACAACGATAATTATTGCGATTTCGATCCATTAGTTTATGATGGATAGTGCTGTGGTTATATACCTTTCGAAAAGGGACTATTGGACGTAATAATAAAGCTCAAGTGCTGTATGTACGTAGAGTAGACGAGTTTTATGTCATGCGCGTTATTCCTGGTCTTTATTCTTATTACCAACATAGAACCTTCTTCTCCTACTCTCATTAGGATTGGGAGTGGGTTTCATATAGAACGACGGCGACGGTAACGAATTGGCCATTTTGTTCATAATGAAAGGGTTAACCAATCCATAAAGCAATCTCTGTTAGGAAACGCCAACTTTTCAAAGCTTTCAAGGAAGCAGCGTCTCTCAATGCCTTTCAAAAGTCATTATAACCATTCTGAATAGCTCTAGACGTGTCAAGAAAGGGCTAGTTCTACAACACTGTTGTTCAAGTGAAGAGAAGATTCCTTAGTTTTCCCTTTAATAAACTTTAGTTAATATTACCAAGATAAACGCAATTTAATTATGTGATTATAAAATTTTGCGGTAGTATGCAAGTCGTTAAGCAACTGCACTCGAAATGCAGTGGGTTCATCCCGCGCAGGTTCAAATCCTGTCTGCCGCGTTTTTTTATACCTTTTCGTGTGCGACACTTTTAGCCAAACGTGAAAAAATAAAGCAAAAAACTGGTTTTCTACTTTTGAATGCAAACTGTTGCATTTTTTTGCATTGGCGGTGGAAGGCAAGCAGATAAATTTCAAACAAAAGTTTTCCGGTCAAAGACGCTTTGAAAGGAGTTAGTTTTTCGTTCGGGAATTGGACAGTTTTAAAGTATATCCCTTCTACAGAATACACTGTTGAGTAGGTTTTATTATCCTTATTCTTATTTCGTAGCAGACTTGAATTCCTCCTCCTTCACACTGTGGATATATATTGCAGGTGGTGTCGTGTAGTCATAATGTGCATGTCCCTTTTCACACAATGTGCGAATTTCTTTTCTTCATGGGTGTACACTCATACTAACCTTACTCCAATCATACGATTTTGCATAAGCAAGAATGGTTCCACTCTTATTGAAATCGGATGCAACTATGGGCTGTGTTGGCGCTGTTGTAACGTCGCGGAAAAACTTAAGCTTGTTTCGCCTGTGATAGCGTCAATTGCAAAAGATAAACTACGGATAATTTACTTGTGGTAATCCCAGACGCAAATATTACCATCACCACCACATGTTGTGAGTGATTGGAATACTGGATGAACAGACACTGAGTTGACAGGATACACCTCAATGGGGTGAACAACGGTATGGCGGTGGCAGCGGAAGGTGTACGAAGAGGAAGGGGAGCGACTAAGGAATATGTAAGCGGTATTAAACTAACACAACAACGTACGGAAACAAACATTTTATCTTTTATGTATTCGATACATACGCGTCCATCAACGCCGCCTGCAAATAAGCCATCTTCTGTCACACGCAGTGTCTTTATCTGCTTAGCAAGCGCTGAAGTGATGTTCTGTATGCATGCAATAACTAAGCATAAAGATAAAAAAGCGTACCATAAAGGGTTTTTCTGCATAGCGAATATCGTACAAGGTGAATCGGTTCAGGTTGTCTCCTCGTTTTATTCCATTCGCACGAGTTCCTTTACAAACGAAACAATACTCGTAATGCACTCGAACTGATTATTATTACCAATAACAACCGTGTGATTGTAGACGTCGGCAGCCGCAATTTTTCCGTCCAAAGCGATTTCAAAACTTGGTTTATCCGTCCGCAAATCCCAGAACTAGACAAAGGATGACTTGGTTGTTCTCGTCTGCAACCAGCACCTTCATCATGGAATCCCAACCACCCGTTGCAAGAACATTGGCAGCCGGCATGAAATGACATGTTGCGATTCCCTTTGCATGCTTTATCGCGTTAGGATGTGTGCATTCTACCCAACACGTACACGTGCGATTTGTTCTATGCGGTTATCTTCTAGAAACCAACAGTACCCATCGCCATTTCCGCATCCAATGAATGCTCGGTCGCCTGTCTGTGTGTATGTATGTGGACCATTAATGACTCACTCTAAAGAAAAAACGTTGTTCCAGGACAAACTGATGGGAAACGGAAGCTGCGTCTTGAGTAGCACTTGCGCATTCGGGGCAACATTGTAGCAACGTACAGAGTTATCCCAGTTTGATGCTCTTTTTTGGAAGGAGGATTTTTATTGCACGTGAGCAGAAGCATTCCCATATGGTAGGCAAAAGAACAAACAAACAAGAGATGCGCATCATTGGTTGGACTGAACTTTAGAGCTGCTACAGAGTCGGTTCCTATGTCTGGAAGCGTTCCATCATTAAGTGGGTTGTTATTATCCACGGGAGCCGTCCCTACGTGTGAGTGGAAGGAAGAAAGAGCTGTAGCTATGCGACTTTTCTTTCCATACCAGCGGTATTATAGAGGGAACTCTGTGAAAAGCCTGTACTCCCCTTAAAACCCGCTTCCTTTGTTAGTAAAGCAAAGATAACTTCCAACTCAACTCACCCGTGAAAGTGGGTCGGTTGGCAAACATTACAAGAGGGAGAAGGAGAAGGCAACCACTTGGAAATTACCACAATCGCCCTTCCTTTTCCCTTCTCTTACACACGCACACGCGATTGCACTTAAATGGTATTTTATGTCCATCGGGAGAGACGTGGAATGGGTTTTACAGAGCGATAATAGTGCACAGCCTAGTAGCATAAAGTTTATCACTGCAGGTTTAGGAGGAGTCGTTGGTAAGTGGAAAGTAGTAGTTAAGCACTCTTAAGTGTTTGTTGTACGATTGTGTAGGTTGGATCGGAATCCATCCCTTCAACACGCTCGCTATTCGCATGAACTTGGCGTCTCTTGGTAGCGTGACCTTTGCTTGTTCACAATAATAGAGAAACTTTGTCGGAGCTGCAGGATCGGCAGCCTCCTTCCCGACCTTTGCAAGTAAAATCATCCGCAAAGAAGGCTTCTTGTCACTCTATAAAGGTCTTTCTGCGGGAATAACACGGTTTTCTTGGTCGTCTTGTGCTTTCCCATTTTCTTGGCATTTCTAGACAAGTCTTTTATGCTACGTCTCGTTTTGGTCTTTTCGAAGTGTTTCGAGATATGCTTGCAAAGTATCGCGAGATGGATTTTCCATCGCGATTGGTTACGGGAACCGTATCGGGTGCATGTGCGGCTTTCATCTCATGCCCCGCCGAAGTGTAGTGTTCTGTTTTTCGATGTGATTTGATCGGTCCTATAGTTCGCTTGTGCGCATGTCCAACGATAACTCCCTACCACCAGAAAAGCGACGCAATTATACAAGCATGGTAAATTGTGCATCCCGCATAATACGTGAAGAAGGTTGCAACACTTTACAATGGTCCCATAGGATAAAAAGACTAACTAACAATGATCAGGTGTGTTGGCCTTTTATCGGGGAGCAATCCCTTTTATCAACCGCGCGATGCTCGTCGGTGCTTGTCAAGTCGGCACCTACGACCATTTACGGACAGCATTCATAAACACAGGTTACACGAGGTGGGTTTCGATTACCGCGTTGTTCTTAAGGAATGCGATAGGTATCACTAACCCGCTTGCGAATGTGACTTGCGCTGCAATGAGTGCTGGTTGGGCTTATTCTTATCTGAGAAAAAGTGCAGCAATGAATTTCCGCAGGCCTTTTCTATTCCATCTTAACGATGCCTTTCGAAACGGCAAAGAACAGAATGGCCTTTCAACTTCCTATCTGCGGTAGTTTAAAAGAGGTTTCTTTGCAACGCTTTGTTTATTCGTTTGACTAAGCCAAGGAGCTTCTATACCGAGGAACTGCACAAACCATTAGCACTGTGGTTCGGAAGGAGGGTTAGCAGTAATGTTTTTCCCGAACGTGTTCCATTATTTCTCCTAATTTCAGGATTGCTTGCACTATGGAACGGTTTTTTACCTTACTTTTTCCGCTGCGGAGGTTTTCGTTTGTACCCGATGGAGTTTAGTTATGCTTGGTTTTTACGATGCGGTAGGACACACCGTATTGATGTTTATTACCATCGAAGAGTTACGGCGTTTGTATGCAAAGTGTGCTTCCTGAAGATGATTTTTGTTTTCCATCGCATCAATAAAGGTTTTGTGGGCAGTCCTTCACGTTGTCAAACCAAACCAACCGAATTACTGTAACAAAAAGGACTTGGGAGGATGGATGGTAGGGCCAATTCATGCTCTGTGCATGCGGGTTCCTAGCATTGTATAAAGAGTTGATAAATAGTAGTTACAACGTGTAAGCGACTCGTGCGGTAACTTTGTCAAGGCCATTAAAAGAAGATTGGAAAATGGTTGAAGCCATCTTTGAAGCTACCGTCTCCTTGTTGCGTAAATTCCACCGTGGCGTATGGATGTTGATGCTCTTGGTGGAAGAAACACTACGCATCCGGATGAATACCATGCCATAGTACAGTCGGAGCGACAAGACATGTTTCGGAATATGCAATAGTTGTAGGTACTTTAGGGAATGTGCGTAACGCATAACTTGGGCAACGGTAAAATGGAAACATTCCTTCGCTTAGAGTTAGTTATACCGCGTGTTTACATTAACTAAAAAGTGCATTTATTCTTTTGATGAGAACCGATGCGACGGTGATAACCAATGAATTGTTATTATATCAAACGAAAAAAAATGCGATTGCGACAACTAAAGACACGCTCGCCAGGGAAAAAAAAGCGGCGATAGTACTGTTTTTTACAGTACTGCTTCTATATATCCATGCCTTTTGTTCTAACAAAGAATTGATGAGGAAGAGAAATGCGCATGATTATCTAACCAAGTTTCTCCTCTTTCGCCTCTTTCTTCTTCTTTTTTCCGCTAACAAGTTCCTTCAGAACCTCCAGAAACTCACAATAAGCTTCTTCGATACCTTTCTTCGCTCCTTAGTAAAATGATAATTCATCGTTGAACCTACATAACCATTGAGCTGAACTACGAACCTTTTTCGATTTGTCCTCGTAGAAGGGAGGATTTTAAAAATCGCACTTCAGCCGTAATTCGGATTATCGACTTTATCGGTGTGACTTTACTGAGGCATATTTGGATGTAGACTTTGAACGTAGTGCCCATGGGAACCTAACCAATGGGATCATAGGAAAGTGTAGGACGAACAGAGAAAATGGTAAGAAAAGTTGTAATGCAGCACAGTTGCTACAAAAAGGTCAAAGAAAATGCATATCGTTGCACTTGCGAAAAACTAAAAAAAGCAATGTTATTAAGCAATAGAAGGCGTAGCTTGGTATTATGGAAAAACGCAATAATGACTATAAAATGGCAGGGCTTTTACGTCGGGTGTAGAGCATTCGATTTCTACACAGCATCCACCTGGTACTGTTATCGTATACGTTTGGCCCTCTGTAGCCATTGTTGATTTAACAAGTCCCGAAGCAGGTAAACGATAGCTAATGACGCGACTTTTGTGTTCACTATTCTCCTATGCAATTAGTGCGCGTAAGGAAAAGAAAACTGAAAAACAAACTGCCACTTTCCACTCGGTAAGTTCTATACAAGTGCATTTGCGTGCTTCAAGAAAAGTCTGAAAAAAGGATCCCTCTATCGCACATCATTGAAAGTGCGGAAAAGGGGCGACAACACGAACCTGTGCTAAATATAATACGGTGGAGTTTTGTTACGCTACATAATATTTCTTCTTCCACTAATAACCATTTGAGCGGTACAGGAAATTCCAATGGTTTCGCCTATGTTTGTTAACAAAAAAGGCTAAAGGATGCCATAAAAACGATGCTACACCTCTTTGTCCATATCGCCTTCGTCATTGTCGCATTCAATCTGTGCAAATCCTTCCGAAATAGGAATGACGGAAACAAGAAGTTTGAGCTTGGGTGGATATTTAGAAAATGCATGCGTAACACAATAACGCTGCACGGTCAAAGATAACCTTGGGAGAGCCGCACTTTTTCGAACGGATTTTCATAATGTTTTTCGCATTGTATCTTTGTTCCTCTGGAATAAGGCGTAAGAGATGCAATCGCACCGGATTTTTTCCTTTTGTTACCTAACGCCCAGTCAAGTAATACGGGAACAGGATCTTTGTTCTCCGTCTGCCGGACTCGGTTTGCTTCTTCTTCGGATAATGAATGATCCTCGTTCAACTGCAAATTGATTGCTTTGCTCTCCATATCTTTTCCAAGGAAAACTGTAAAGGCGCACAAGATGCATACCCATATCATCCTCGTCGATGCGTTCTTTGCATTTTGGAACGTACTGCACCGGAACCTGGATCCAACCAATCACGTGGTGATATCGTGCTCCCGTAACGTGCGATTGAGTTGTCGTGTATACTTTGGCAATGCACTTCTTGTAGCACTGTGAACGTTTTCAAGAATTAAAAAAAGAGTGTACTGAGCTGGTATACATCCAATGGGAGAATTAGAACTTCGTTCCAGACAGGAGCGGTGTGGTCTTGACCACCGAATTCCATCATGTTGCCGAGACTGGCCGTGTTTAGCTTTGCTCCTGACGTGCTAATGGACACGGAAGAGCGTGGAATCTAATGTAGGATGCACCAGAGGAGAAAAAGGGATGAGAATAAAGCGCATTATAGGGCCCGAAACACAAGGAAGTTTTACCTTCCTCCCCCTTCCCATGGCAAACAGAACAAAAGCAATAAGGAAAAAGGCATCTTTACACACAAACCATTGAAGCTGGCCATTGTCGCAGTCCAGATGCAGAAATTACTTTGACACATAAGGCCCATTTCCCTTCCGCGATCAAAGATCCATCCAACTAAACAAAAAGACTGGTTTAACCGAAGGAAATTGGTTTAAAAATCAACTCAGAATGGAGAAACGAAAACGCACTAAGGATGCAGTGTCGACTGTTTCCTTTTTCTTTTCATCTTTTTTTCGCTTTTTGTGTTTGCGTTCGAGTAGTAGATTCCCATCTGGATTTAAAGAATCCATGGATAAATCCATATCACTTGATAACTCCTAAGACGAGGGATGTACATGCTGTTGTACCGAACGCACTACATCACAACAACCGAATCGGGCATTCTGTAGCGATTCAATTGGGTGTGTATGCTAGAAAGTGTGCCAACGGGTTAGTTACGAAATGCCACTTCTTTTGCGTATTAACTCTTTAGAGGATGTACTGATAAAGGCCTTCAAATAGATGCTCTGGGGTTCCAGTTGCTTGAAGGATATTTTTTTTCTTTCTAACTTGTACCACTTTTCGGGAATAGTGTCTTTACCAACGCTACTGAAGGCATAAGAAAAGCCGATCATTGCCAATCAAAACTCATTAGAAGGTGAAAAAAGGTAATTAAAGCGAACCTTTCAAAGAAAGGAAGCTCATTTAAATTCAACTTGGCATAGCCTTTGAAGAAAAATGGGATTAAGAGAAAGAAGAAAGGAACGCTGTAGCATTGTTTATGGGAGGGAAAAAGTGATGGAAACACTTTAGCAACTCATTTGAGTGAGAATCAAATTACTACAAATGCGATAATCCTACCGATCAAAATGGGCTCTTTTTCACACTCATAAACGTTCAGCTTTACACTTTTTTTGAGTCTAAAGGAAAAGTTTGAATGTTGTGTGCTGCAAACAAGTTTCAACTAACGTGAAAAGTGGAATGGTAAAGTTTTCTTCCCACAGGAATTCTCCATTGTTGTTTCTAGCCGATTGCGTTCGGTATACTTTATGGTTCACTTTAGTACTGCAGTATAGGAGACCCTTTTCAATGTCTTTTGTCTAAAAGTTTGATCGCATTGTTCATGTTAATAGCATTTGGGAACTACTACGCTTATTACAATTAAATCACGCGTTTTGATAATTGTGAGTTCCAGCTTGAACGCACCTGCGACCATGAACCAGTTAATACAAGAAGGTGCTACTATGATAGAAAAGAAGAAGAAAAACCTTTTGGTGCTTCCTTTTCGAAAGTATACGAGACGTTCAGGACAGTTCCTATAAACGAATAACTGTTCCATACTGTCTTTCTACTCGAAAGAAGAAATGGCTTTTAGCTACCATGAAAATCTTTTGGACATGGAAGACCTTCAACGCTTCTGCTTTCCTTCAACAGATGCATCCCTATCCGTTTTTTTAGCGTTAAAGGCGAATTCTGTCAATCACCAACTTTGAGTGTTGTCATTATCAAGTTTACACGTGGCAATGCTATGGATGGAATTGGAGCTTTCCACTTTATGCTCTTGGTATAAATTCGTAAAGTTGATGCTGTTGTGGAGCGTAAGCGCTTTCTTAGAGATGGGTTCAAGAGGTGGCATTTTGAAGATAGCCAGGAGATTATGAGACACTGCGTTTTTTTTTCTGAACGATCAAACCACAGAAAGGAAGGGAGGACAACTTACTTGGTTTTGTTAAAAATGTGCACCGCAATGTTATCTTCAAGATCAACATGCAAAGTAAATACCTCGTTCCAGATGGGTCGCAACGTATTCCTTGTTTTTGTGGAACCCACCGCTTTGTAATTCACGTAAACCGTGCCGTAAATTTCGGGTTTCGCTTCTTCTAAAGGAGACGAAAATTCAAAAAGGAGGTTGAGTCAAAGAGTACTAGCCATCTTCTTTCTTTTGGAATACGCCATCAACAATTGTTATGTGAAGCGACCCGCTCATGTTGGAGTTTTCTGTTGTAATGGAAAAGAAAGATGCGAGTTAAGAAAAAAATTCCTTTTATGGAAATAGTTTATTGTTCTCCATTCATATTTGATATTTTTCCAAGGGAATAATAGCCTATTTTGGGAGAGTAAAACTAGGATAGACAATCGAAAGGCGACTCTCACTCTTCGAAGCAGCTTCAACACTGAGGAGAAGAGTAAACGTAAAAGAAAATTGAATCTATCTAATAGGATGACTCTCCTCTTCAGTGTTGAAACTTTTTCAAAGCCCAGAGAAGCACTGTAGGAGTCTGTTGAGAGGGATGGTCTCCTGTGTAAGCTATTCTAAAACTTGAATACTCTTCTAAATAAATTTGTGGAAAAGAGACTGTTTCTAGACTTAACTATCCCACCTTTGTAAACGAATGACTGAAAAGTAACTGTTCTCACACTCTGCGTTACAATTGAAGAGTAAATTGGGTCAAATACTCTAAAGATGCCAAATAAGCATCACTTTGATGATATCCAAAGTGTAAAACCGATTGTAAAGATAATTCTTAGGTAAAAGCGCAAACGAGAACAACCAAAGGCGTCTCGAAGGTGCATTATAGAGAGTAATGGTCTTTGATACTTTGGAGATTCCCTGAAAGCTCAACTAGGAGGTATTGAGAAACAAATGTCCAAGAATACTGAGTTAGCTTTGTAACTGTGAGAAGAAAAGGGACAAGACAATAGCGAAGGGATTGTTTGAACACTTACTTTAGTATCTCGGATCGACAATGATTGATAAACTCTTCTCCACACTAAGAAAGTGTATAGACATCATTCGAATAACCATCGACTAATTTATCACGGAAATACTAATCTTCTGTATGCACTACTTACAGGACAACTTTGGGTTCACTTTGGTCATGAACTAACTATAACACTGTACCATTTGGGTACTTTTAACGACGTTCATCAATGTCTTTGGAGCGTAAGGTAAAAAAAGCGATTCCATTTTGACGATTAATAAGTTCCAAGACTAATCACTTCAGCTATCGATTCCTTCAACGCACTAGAGTACTTTTCTCCTATATAATATAACCGAGTTTGCATATCCTTCTGAAATCGGTTAGTAGCTGTACCTTTTCTTCTTCGATGCCCATCCATAGCATTAAATGGACACGTCTATTATGAATTGATTGCAAGAGAAACTACACTCTTCAAGTTCTAATAACAATGGGCAATGGAAGCGTTCTTTTCATAGCGCATTCAGTATACTGAAGACGAAAATAAGAGATGGTAACAGACTGTTTGCTTTCCCTTTATAAGTTTACAAGTTAAAACGGAATGAATGGCCATCATCTTGCTGCTTTTAATGACAGATGGGAGTGGTATGGCCATTGAAAACTGCTATGCGATTTATCATCATTTCTTCTTGAAATGACTCCTATCGCCATAGAAAAGAAGTCACGTTTTTGGTTCAAAAGAGCTGACAAAACGCGGATAATGAAGAAGCATTACAAGTCTTCCAGTAAGCAGCGAGAACAATACCGAAAAGTAGAAACTTTAATGCGAAGAATCATGTTTATAAATTGATAGCAAACAGACGCATAGTTTCATTCGTATTTGTGAGAAATCCGGTGTGACGAGAGCACCCTTAACAAAAGGTTCTTCCATTTCAGAGTATTCTTCAGTAAGCTTGTTGAAGAGGAACATCTTTCAGTGTATAGAGACATGGTGACATGGTGCGTTTCTTGAGATAAATGGGTACAGGTAGCACGTTGACGCTTCAACCCTTTGACAACTAAAGTTGCCGCTTCACTTTCTCTACTACTCAGTCTCCGTCGCTTGAAACCCAGTATTGCTCGTTCATTATCTCTCATCTCATGAAAACGCTTCTTAATAATGGATAAACAGTTTCTACGTTGTTGCCTTTGATTCATTCAGAGGGACAGTACACCTTCTTGATGCGAACACTATCTTCTTAAGGTGGTCATCCGTGGAGTTTACCCAGAACTGGTCAAAGAGCTTATCAAACAGGACCTTGTTTCACAAGGTTTCAACGTCACAGTGGTCCGTATGAAGAGCGGACCTCCAAGTAATGCAAACCGACTTTTACCAATCGCATCGGAGGATGGTTCGTTAGTAGTGCACATGTGCTCCCATGACTGCAAGGTTTTACCAATTTCCGATACCATTTTGGAGTTATTGAAAGTCGCATTTGGAACTGCCATTGCACACACTTCTTTTTCTAGGGACGTATGATTCAGAAACACGTTTAAATATGAGCACAGTTATCGATGGATCGCTTGTACGTGTGGTTGCGTGCCTTATATTCTGGGTTTCCCCGAGATAAGACAGGAATGAGTGTCCGATGCGAGACAGGTTTTTTGTTCAAAGTTTCTTGGATGAAAGTCAGTAGCCGGGCTAAACGTGTGCTTCTCCAATGACACTGAAAATGCCGGAAGGAGAGGATCGAAAGCATTTTGCATGCATATTGACAAATGCTCATTGTTCGTGTTGAATGGGTAATTATCCCGAACAGCAAAAAGTGTAGAGTGCGATTATTCATGGAAAGGCGTTTATGCTATAATAGTAAGCCTGCAAAGAGTAGGAAGATACTACGCAGGAGCTCCAGGAATCACACACCAAAGGTTTTAGTTTGTTTGCTGGTCTGAAAACTAATGCAGTTCAAAAAGTGTATCCGTAGCGTAAAGCCCCACACAGAAAATGGAAAATACGCTTCTGTCAGCACTATTGCGAACGTGTGGAACAAAGCGTACTGTGGTTGTCGCACTTCAAGTACAGTGTGGTAGTTTATTCCTCTTTTAGCTGTAGCGAGTTTGGTCGTGTATATTGGCAAAGAGAAAGTGACGAAACTCTTAAAGCACCGTCATTTAATGGAAAGATTGCAGATTCGCATTTCTTCTTTGCATGTTTGGGGAAAGCGCATTGACAAGACCAACCTTTCCCATAGATTGCATACAGAGAATGCTTTGATTGTCACCCAAAAGGGCTAATTTTGTGGATTGATGTATTCCTATCAAACCCCAAATAGGAGTGACTTTTCGTTTCTACGTAGGAACTTTTTGGATTAGCTCAATTCATTAAAGTGCAGCGTCTCTAAACTTTTCGTTATTTGTGTGCTTAAAGGACGCAAAAGGCGCATAGAAGCTAAAGGTCTTATTTCCTTTGGCAGCAATGCGAATGGCTTAGTGGCATTGCAATTTGCGAACCAATAGCATTAATCAATCCTTTACTACCTTTGGCGTGCGATGATGGGTTCCTTTCTCCCTTCTTCTTTAGTTATGGTTGTGCGAGTCTCCATCGCAACGCCAATTGCTTACTCGACCAGGGAAAACAACAGCAACCAGACTTGGAATAATAAAAGTCTGCCAACCCACAGAGTGTATCCACCTTTGGTTGGGTGAATCCTTCAGTTCATGCACCGATGCGCTTGCAATAGTTATAAAGCGTTTAGCGTCCATGGAAAAACACAAAGCAATGCGATTTTTGCGGGTGAAGAGCCTTTTTGGATCGTATCGGGGTTGTGCCTTTGGTCGTATTTTTAACAAGCGCACGTATAATAAGGGATCCCTCTTAGTGTTCCCCGTACTAAAGCAACCTGCGATCATTGCGAAACAAAAATAGTCAATCTAACTTGTGAAGAAAAGCTTTGAACTTTAGCCTTCTCTAGTATGGAAGACAATAAAGACAAAGTTTGCATCAAAAGTCAATGTGCTGAACGAAAAGATGCAAAATGCGTTTTTTATTTACGCCCAATTCCAATTGGATTCATTCTGGGTCTGCGTCTCACGACGGAACGTTTTTTTTGGCTTAAAGCTCTCATAGCCACGTCCGGTTCGGTTGTTGGTGTAACGAGAGCCATAGTTGGAGTTATTGTTATGATTACGTACTCCTCGCTCATTGTTTGCTAACGACGAACCTTTGTTAGTGTTCATTGCATTGGTCACGAGGCACACTTACTATAACGTGTAGGTGATGCAAAGGCAAAACGCTTTAGCTCGGGTAATGCCTCCTTGATAATGTCGATTTTACTGTCTTCCCCTTCAAAAGCCTTTCGGATCCGATTTTCCTCTTCTGTACGCATGTCGAACACAATTCCACCATTTTTTGTTTCGTGCAGCTCTGTTTCAATGGGTAAAAATATGCGGCAATAGCATCCTTGGCAATTACCTGCCCGAATGTTGTGCGTATTTAGAAGGCTTGCTGCATCCCGAATAGCCATTTGTGAATGCCACGTATGGAAACCAGGTTTTCCAGTCAGGACCGATTGCCAGGAGAGAGTTGTATTGTTAGCGTTCAACGCAATGAGTGTCGCGATAGCCTGAACCACAATACACCGAACCGTAAACCAAGGATAACAAGGAAGGCCCGTATAATACGACCTTCTCAGCACCGAATTCACGAATCAATGAGCTAGCTGGCATCAAAAAGTGCTGTACTGACTGTGCATTGAAAGTCTTGATTTTGTTCGCCGCGGTAGCGACAATGCTCTAAGGATAGCCGTAGTAGTGATCCACGTTAGCACAACAGAGATGCCTTCCCACTTACATCAACAAGCCATTCTGGGCTGGGTGCTGCAACTATGGCAATTTTTTGTTTGATATGTTCTTCGATGCGTTGAAGATCAGCGTAATTTGGCGCCAAAGTGATACATGTGCCTTTTTACATGGGAAGCGATGCAAGGATTGGAAAATCCCATAAGATACCGCTTCGGCCTGCTCTTCCCGCTCTTCCTGAGCGATGGACGTAGGATTCAATGTCTCGTGGGGGACCATGCTGAATGACAAGATCGATTTCAGGAATATCGATGCCTCGTGCTGCTACGTCGGTAGCAAACTAACAGCGGCCAATGGTATCGAGACGGGTCGGGTGCAATAATAATGTAACCAGGCAGGAGACTCTTCCCATGCGGAATTCCTGAAGAACACTTTCACGGCGATTCTGAGGAATGTCGCCGTGCAATGCTTTGGCATTTTTGATTCGAGTTGCACCTTCTGTAGCTTCCGCCTTTGTTTCTATATACAAAGATGCTCTTATTTAGGACTACGGATGTGCTCAGAAAGACGCCCCTTTTACCAGTGAATACAAGAGTTCGAGCTACCCCAGACGTTTCGACAAGTGCCGCCGTCACCTGGTTAAAGTTGTGCGGAAGGCAAATAATGCTCTTGTGCGTTAAAGTTTCGGATGTTTGTGGATCAGAATTCCCGACCAGGTCAATAAAGACATAGTCACGCGTCATGTACCTGCCGCATTCATCTTATTTTTGAACAACGAGACGAAAACAAAAAACGGACTTTTTGACAGAGTTTTTAACCCACGAAGGGACGGTAGCGGAGAACAACGACATTTGTACGTTTGAATTGGCCTTTTTGATGGCCGCACTGACAATGTCCAGCTCTTTTTCGAAACCAATGTCGAGCATGCGATCTGCTTAGTCAAGTACAAAGTATGTTACAGAGTTGAGGTTGATGAGCCTTATGCGATTAACGCTACTTTTGCATCATTGATCTTTGGAAAGCACTACCCTTTCGATAAGAAATCGCACATCCGTCCGGGTGTTCCTACGATAATATGGGCTCCATCTTCTAGAGCCGCTATTTGCTGTCTATAACTTGCACCACCGTAAACACAGCAAACTTTTAACACGTTTGTAAATTTTCGGAATTCCTTTTCAATCTGTTTCGCGAGTCGTTTACAGCACAAACGTGCCGCCCTTTTACTTGCAATGCGAGTTCGCGCGTAGGGGCTAGAATGACTGCCAATGGTTCGCGTTTAACGTGTTCTTTATCTTCCATTAACCGTTCGATCTAAGCGATAATCACGCCAACCCGTTTTATGAGAGAAGGGTTCATTGCATTAGAGCGCTGCGACTTTATAGAAACGAAGGTTTTACTAGGGTACTTTGATGATGAAACAAAATTGTAAGAGACCGACGTAACGAGTCGGACATTACAGAGCAGGAATTGCGCTACCACAAAAGGAAAGAAAGTCGGTATAACAAATGCCTCACTCACCATTGGTAGGACAAACGAAAGGGTTTTCCCTGTTCCCGTTCTCGCACGTGCAATCAAGTCTTTTCTATCAAACACATGATTGAAGCAGGCCGATTGGATCGGGAAGAGCATTGTGATGCCATGGCTTTCCAAAACTAGGATGGACAACGTCGGTTCGTATCAGAGGGGATGTGTGCAGTCTAGCGGTGAAACACCTTTTTTGGTTTCAGTGCTTATTCTGAACTTGTTGAACGAGTGCTTTTCAATTTCTGACTGTGCTGTTTTCTCACAGACATGAATCGTTTGGACCTTTTGGGCCACCACGTCTTCCGTTTCCTCGTTCACTATAAAGACGCCCACAAAACGGTGTGACCATGGCGGTTTGTCGCATTACCGTTGGTTGCACAAGAGACTCCACTAACCCACCGAAGCCCTTTCTTCGATGCATAGCTAATGCTCTTAGTAGGGCCTCTACACCGTAATGACAACAACAAAGTACGAATGGAAGTACATGTGTCAATCATAACTAAATTAAAGGTGACAAAATAAGGTTTCCATTTATTTATTTACTGGTAGCATTGTACGGGAAGCTCTGGTTCACCTCTTAAATCGCAGCGTTCCGTATTTATTGAACCATGACAAAGCTTGGCTTACTAGTCCGTACGAATGACTGATCCCAAAGAAACTCGTGAAAAATCCATAATAGTATCCGCAATTACATTCTTCGAGGCCATCTGTAGCAGCTGATTTTGGAGTACTTGGAGGCGTTTGATATGGCATTGCGCGACATAAACCCAAACTGGGCACGTATGAAGTAGCGTTGGCTTGGCTCCTTTTTTCTTCTGGCAATAAAGGGATACAAAGCCCATATCAGTTTCTGTTCCTTCAGGATAAGGCTTCTGATATGGCTGTTCCACGTGAGTTTGTTGTCTAGGATTACTAAGATATTTTGCGTTCGCGCACCAGGCGATTTCCATGCCGAAAACGACCAGCAGTTTATTAGGCGCCTTCTATGTCTTGACAAGGGCGCATGCATTGCGTCTTTTGCGGATTAACGGGAAAACGTTATTTTGAAAACCATTCTTCAACTCTTTGATGCGTGCTGCAGCTTCCTAACAGCGAAATTAGGGCTGTGTCGTTCGCGTCATTTTGAATTCGTTAGTGGGATATCCGATATGAAAATACGAGATTCTGTCAACAGGACAGGAAATGGTTTCTCTTTCTCTCTATCGAGAAGAGGGACTTTCTGCGATGCGGTGATTAGGAGATGGATGTACTAAAGGATTAGCTGTTCTTTAGGGGGAGAATGCAACCTTGCTCTAGAGAAAGAAAAAGGGCTAGCTTTTCCTTAAACAAGCGAATAGTAAAGCTAGTAAACTTCTTCATTGTCCTTTTTTGCCACAAGGTGCGTTTTTGTATGCCTTTTCGGAATGGACGCATTTTCCACTGAAAGCCATTTGGGGGAATGTGTCGGGAAGAACTTGGGTAAGCGAGAAGTGGCTCTTCTAACCCAGTTTTTTCTAGACTAGTCGCTTTGTAGGGAATATCGGTTCTTTCCAATAGAGAGGAACACTATCGGAGAGTGTTCAGAGACTATGTTCGGAAAAGCTCTCGCACATAAGAACCCACCAGAAATTCAAGGCACACACATAACCGTAGGAAGCGTATCAGTGAGAAACACACCTCAATGACTTGTTGACGTGACAAGCCTCCAATCTATGGGTGATCTCTTTCATTATTGTTTCCACCATCGCATTAACTGCAAAGTCACCTTATCTTCTGATCCATGGAATGAACTACACGTTTGGGAAGGAGTGTTGATTAATGGAATGGGAAAGCACGAATTCCCTCAAAATGCTTGCATTGATTGCAAAAGGGTCAATAATAGCTAAGAAACGACTCCTTCCTAATAGAGGTGGCAGTGCATCATAAGCAATCCTTACTCTCTTAAAGGTAAAGCTTCATCAGCGCGTTAGAAAAGAATAAAATGGAAACTGTAAATTAAAAACGCCATTTCCGATCCTAAATTGCGTCTGGACGATCGATAGTGACATGAAAACTTTCCCTACGACAACCACAGAGAAGTTAGGGGGTGTGCCAGTGTTGGGAGGTTGAACAAAACTTGTTTCTCCATTGGTGGATAGATCTTCCAAAAGGAGTCATTTTGAACCAATTTCTATTCTAACCAACAACACATTGAATAATGAACAAGCACAGTCAAACTATACTAGTTACTAAAAGAGAGGGGTTGGGAGATGAATCGTTTTCTCTTTATGAAAGTAAAAGTATTTATGTGGGAGTGTGCATAATCAAAAAGGCAGTTTAGAGTTATTATTGTCTTTGAATAGCTTTCCTTCCTCATTGCTTTCTGAAAAAACTAAAAGTATTTTCAGAAGAAGGGATTGTTAGCATAAAACCATGGGGTTGGTTTTATCCGGGCTCTTTAACAAGCTCTTTGCAAAGTCTCAAATGCGCATATTGATGGTTGGTCTCGATGGTGCCGGTGGGTGTCAGCGTCTTCCAGTCCTTTCCATTGATTGCG
>JAQFYM010002814.1:0-21445 GCA_034694785.1 Agrenia bidenticulata
TAATAATGGATCTGTATAGTAGAATCTCTTAAAAGCTTTCGTATGGAGATGAGATAATTTCAACCCTTTTTTTAGAAACTCCCTAGCCCTTCTAACTAAATACTTTTTGACCATAAAGTTCAGTACTTTAAACTAAATCAAATTAAAATTAAAATTAATTGCGAGTTTAGCTTTCCATAGTTAAGAGATTAACCTTCTCAAGGACTTTATAGATTAGTCTCTTTTAGCTTGACAGTTAGCTGGTTGGTGGGGATAACAGTTTTTAAATTGGTGATGATGGTGTGAGTGAATTGACATTGCTGTGATTCTACTGGACAAGGTCACGTGGGGCTATTCATTCCCACAAGCTCAGCGTCTGCTTCTTTTATCCTAATGCTCTTTTAGAACTATGCTACGCTACACCATCTTCTCATGAATCATTTATGATGAAAAGTAGAGTGTACGATGATGTATTAAATTCCATCATCGGCCTGAGTCATGATGACCATGACGTGTCAGTGTGGATCCCTAGAAAATATCCAGTTTCATGAGATTTGAAAAGGTCAAGGAAATATTTATAAGTTATTGTTATTATGGACGTATGGGGAGAATGAATATAATTTTTATATAGACCATCTATTTTTAGGCCACTCTCTATCAGAGACCATTAGAGAAATGAGATTGGAGTGGAAGGAAGTCCACTGACTTTACCTCCTTTCTATACCCTACCAATACATTCATCAAACACGCACTTTTTTAATACAATTGATGTGCATGAAAAGCATGAGAATACCTTTTGGCTATGGAACTACATTTTTTAAATATTAATACATGAGAAATGGGGAATGGATCAGAGAGTTGGATATAAATATCATCTTCTTCCATGTTCGCTTACTTTGGTGTACAATGACTCACTAAAGCAATAGCTTCGTTTGCTATGACAAGTTTTAATATAAATTGTTGAGATAGCCTAAGCCATAGTAGAGTATTTTAGATAAAACCGATTAGCCCATTATCTTGAGCAAAGTGACATTTTAAGAGGTATTCACGTTTTATCTCCATTCGGATTGACATAGTTGACAGTACAAATAAAAAGGAAAAATCAACTACAATGACTTATTTGTTATTGCCAAGAGGATTTGAAAGGAGGGGAGGATTTATGTCATTCATATTGGCTCTTTAAAAACTTGCTCATATTGGAGAAATTACTAGGAGGAAAAATCGAAAATAGACTTACAAATTGTTTGGGGGCAAGTTTGTTCATTAAAATGAGGAAATCTTTAGGTGAATGAGTCATGGATAAAACTTGGTTGGATAATGGTTACACACTTGGGTCATTGTTACAGGGTGTGTGTTTGCATAATCTATCGAGTTTATGAATTATGAATTAGGTATTTAAATTCTAAAATTGTGGCTTGTAGCAAGTAAGAAAAGTTCTTCCTCATTCCGAACTAAACACAGATTGCGAAATAGTTATTGCTAAGTTTATTGCACATTTTCAGTATTCAGTCAGGACATTTTCGGTCATGCAGAATCAAAGGAACAAATTGTTTGAATATGATCAACAAAATGCTTTGATAATTTTCAATTAAACACATAACTCATCACAATTCAATTCTACTTTTATATACTAAACAAATATTAACTTACAACTAATTTGACATGAGACAAATTACATCTCACAAGGATTGGTAAAATATTTTGCATTTTTTTCTAAAAATACATGCTTTCCCAGTAACAGACTAACATTATGCGACTAAAACTACAAACGAAAAACATAAGGACTATTAAATTTTCGATAAAAGTAACATTTCGATTATTGAAGTGCACCAAAAAATTGAACTTGTTGTCAGACCGGTAACAGAAGGGTAGCGAGTAACGGTATCAATTCATAAGAACAGTAGTGTAAAGTAAGTGAATGATTAGAAAATAAATCACTTGTACCAGAACAACATCGGCAACAATGGGAACATGTACTAAAATCTACTTCTTTGTAGATGTCGAAGACTTGCTTGAGCTGTTTCCAGGACCAAAATGAGTCTCGTTAAACCATATCTGAAAATAAAATAAAATCTCTATACTTTTCCATTAACCGGGATTTTGAAACTTTGTCTTCCTAGTTCCTAAACGAAAGAAGATTTAAGCTTTTCTATGTACCTCAACTTTCTTGTAACTGGCCCCAATTTTTAGAGCAATAACTTCCAGTTCTTCCCTAGTGGGCAGTTGATTTTGTTCATAGTATTTCTTTAGTAGGTGGATTTGCCTAGTTGTGAGAGACTCACTTTCCCTTGTACTGAATGAAGACGGTTTGGTTGAGCTAGATTTTGAAGATGAAGGAGCTTGGGAGTCTACTAGAACGTTCAATATCCTAATTAATAGTCAGATTAGTCATTAAGACCGAAAAATGCCAACCTGGGATCTTATCCCAGTCCATATTCATGCTTATTGAAAATAATTTAACATGTTAATTGTTAACTTACTTAAAGCAGATGTAGTTTTACTACCGTCATGCTTCCCTCCAGTCCCAGCCGGTGTGTCAGATTTATGTTTTTTCGGTTTTGGTGGTGGGGTTAATTCGTCTTGAGGAGGTGCGGGTCTTGAAGTGTGAGGAATTTTTGATTTGCTTGAGCTTGCTTTGCTTGCAGGGACTTTGAAAATTTGAACACCCGGTTGAGTTGAACATTGAGCTTTGTTTGAGGATCTAAATCGTATCATTTGACTTTCCGTTTTAACTAAATGAACTCTTCCGATATGCTGGTACATTCCGTCGAAGCTAAATTCATTCGGGCAGAAGGGACATTTAGCCATTTCTTTGGATTTTATCGAATGACGCTTCATTAAGTGATCTTTCCAGTCGTTTCCCCTGCAGCTACGGCTCTGAAAGCAAACAGGGCAGTACTTTTTATTGTGCTCGTTCTTTTGATGGTCGACTCCTTCTCTGCGGGTACGAAACGTTCGATTGCATTTCTTGCAACCGCTTATTAAAAGGATCAAATCTTCTTCGGTTTTAAAAGCGGGTGGGGTGTCAGACGTGGATCTATCCTTTGCGCTATGCCTTCGCTCCTGTATCTTCTTGTACTGAGCTTGTCTCTTTTCTTTTTCAACTTCTTCATCTTTGTCCTTAGATTGATGTGCACAGTGGATACCCACGGAAGATGTTCTATCACTCGAGACTTGGCTGCTGCTAGGTTCAAAAACTTTACGTTTACGCGAATTCTCTGGTTTATCCGAGCTGTGTTGAGATTCGAATATTTGACGCATCTGCTCTTCAATATCCTCCACGTTTTGATTTTCGGTTGGCGCTGGAAGTGTAACATTATAGGACGTCCTTCTCACAACTTCACCGTTCACTATAGTTTCCCTGTCACATGATGTTGAAATCCCTTGAGGATCTACGACGCGAGGTTTCTCCGGATTGGCTGTAACTTGGACTTTGTGTGTCCCGTCCACATTGAAAGTAAAATTTAACATAAATGGTACGAATAATGGTGCTTTTTCCGTTCCCAGAGCTGAAGGATTGTTGAGACGAGGTGGATCACTCGGATCTGGAAAATTGATTAAAAAAGCCAATTTAGCATCATTAAATGATTTACCGTTTCCTCCCAATTTTGTATATAAGAAGCTAGAAGGCTTACTATTGACAGGTATTATCCTTGGATTAAGAGGAACGGGTGGATTAACAGGCATACTAATGGATTCGTTTTGGATTTGATCCATTGGGTCCGTTCCTATTTCAGCTGTTTGTTTTTGTTGGGTCACAACAGTGGGTTCAGATGGTTCAGGAATTTCATCATTTCCTAAAATAAAAAATTAAATTTCACGATTACATAATTTCGCTAAAATGTTTGTTTGTATTTCTACACTTTCATAACTACTAGACGGATTTCAAAGCTTAGTAGCTCATTGGATTTACTAAGACAGCCAGAAAACTAGACATATATAATTATGATGGTTTCGATGACCCTTGACCTTCTTCAAGGGTTCTTATGAATTTAGGCCAATTAATGAACCTGTAGACCGTAGACGTCTGATATTAAAGGATTTCTAAGTTCTTCTCACCCCAATTTGAATTGTTCGATGGAGCAGAGGTAGAAGCGTCAACTTCCGATGAACTCGAGCTACTTGTTGGCCTGTATAAAAAATCATGTTACATCTAAATTCATTTATTAATTAGTTGGATAAATTATAAATGAATATAATATAATGCCGAACCCGAGAGGAGCTGGACTAGTTTTTTCTGTTTGATGAAGACCACTTTCCAGGCTCGAATGTTGGACATGTTGGGGTTTTGGTTTTTCGTTATATCCCAGGTATTCGATGTCATCATCACTCAAGTCTTCCTCTTTCACTCTTTCAGCCTTTATCGACGGCTTCTTTTCTACTTGTGGTTTCGTGTCTTGACAGTCTTCAGAGTCTGAGATATCAATGACTTCCGGTTCATTGATTGGCATTGGATGAGCTCTTGTGGGGACATTGCTATTATGAAGCAGCGATGGGGATCCTGCTCTTCTGGAACTCATTTCTCATCCAAGTCCTCTGCATCTGCAATCAGAAAAACGAGCAATTAAACGAATATTTAAAAGAGCTTGAGATTATAGGCATGAAAATTCCCCCTCTTGGCTGAAATAGTCATGTCATAGCACATTTTCACATGACCAAATGTTCTAATTACCTAGAAATTAATTATCTTTAGGTTGAACCGTTTGTGAGATTTAGCAAACAACAAGTGATTCCTTTTCAGATTCCAAAAACTTCTCTAAACCGTGGAGAATAGAAGAGGGGGAACCAATAATTTTAAGGACACACGGAAATCCAGTACGGACGTCAAGAGGACACGAGCACTCTAACTTGTGCAAGTCAATGTACAATGTTATTTATCTAGTATTTCAAATATTATAATTTCCCCATAATGAATAAAAATATGTTTCCTTACACAATTTCAATTGATTCTGCAAAATCTGTTGAGTATCTCCGGAGTTTAGAAGAGGAAAAGAAGTGAAGATGATTAAGTGCGGATAATTTTCAAGTAGTTGTAATTAAATTAAATTATGTAATATAAAATAAAGGGGATTTTACGTAATTTGATGAGAAAATAATTGTAAGCGAAGAGACGGAAGAGACTTTGTTTTCCTTTGCAATGTCAAAGTAGGTCTAGGTGAAACTATTGAAAGTGAAAACTCGAGTCAGATTTTCCTATCTTTTCCCGCCATTTATTGCCCCCCTTTATATTTACACAGAGATAAAAGCCACTGAAAATATTGGGGCAAAATAATAAGTCAATCTCAACGATATAAACTATTAAACTGAAATTCACATGGAATCCAAAAAACTCGGATTAAATTAAATGACCCCTTGTCAAATTGCTGACCTCCATGAAAATAACATGACCCCTGTTTTATAAAAGCCTAAAATGTCATCAATAAGGTAACTCTTGATGAATGGTGGTCATTGCATTGTAATAGAGGTCAAATGATTTAATTAACTAAATATTATTTATTTATACTTAATGAGTCTTGCGTAAATTGTGTTTGAAAATACTACACATGGCTTCTTAACTGTTAACTAGTAGTTGTTAAATAAGCTCCAATTAATTATAAACATGCCTTTTAAATATTCACTAGATTCAGTTCACCCCGAATCTCGAACCTTTGATTAAAACTTTGAAAGTGTGAGACATGTACAAAAGGTTTTGGAACCTTGTCCTCTTGCATTTAACCCTGGAGTGTCTTCTTAAGTTCCCTCCAGCCCTCTGTGACCCCCTGGAGGAATGGCCTGACCTTGAGGAGACGATTAGCGAGACGACCGCTTTTAAAAAGCATTTGAGTCATGTGAAAAGTGTTAACAAAGTTCCATGGGGCTATTCCGCCTCTGACCTCACAATCTTGTACCTCCAGGAAACCATTGTTCACAAAATGATGGTCAGCTATGAAAAAGTGTTGGAGACAAGGCTGGAGAATGTCCGGCAGTATTTGGAAGACTACAAAGAGGCTGTTCCCAAAAAAGCTGGGTCACTTTGGATGAAGCCGAAAACGGTGGAGGAGACGGGGAATATTATCGCGGGTCACCCTGTAATGTCTTACAGACTTATCAGAAGGTTTGCCAAGCAGCTCCGTTGGATTGAAACTTCTTTGAAATACGAACAAGGTGGAGGATTTTTTTTTAATTGTTGGATTTTCAAATGTTTGAGTTTAAAATGTTTTGAATTTTATTTTAGATTTGGCCAAGAAATTAAAAGAGGCTCGAGGGTCAGTTGTCTGGCCAGGTCAGGGGGACTTGAACAGGGCCATCCAATCTATTCTGAATATCCAACATATTTACGACCTCCCCACTCTACCTGTAAAAAACTTTCAAATATTATACATTCCTAAAGGTCATGTTAATAAGAGTAAGGGTACTGAGCTAAGGGGCCCTCACCCTTACTTGTTAATTAGATGGACACCTCGGCTTTATTAGCATGACCATATTTGACCCATAAATGTCCCTTTGGAATGATTAGATTGATGTCGTGTATTTTTTGGATGTGCAGTTTAGCTCTGGGAATCTCTTTACGGTTGACCTCCAAGTTGGATTTTCGAAGCAGCAAATTGTGGAGATCGGGGAGACGGCGATCCACATGGGACAATTTGCATTGGGTGTGGAGTGGCTTAAAGCTGGGAGCTCTAAACCCCAAACCTCTTTAGCAGACAGGCCCTTCAATGAAACGGAGCTGGAGGTCTTTATCAAAGAAGCTGTTGAACATGTTCGTTAACTAAAGTTTTACTAATTATATCTGTAAATTAAAGATTAATTGTCATTTAAGCAATTTATTCAATGGCCTTGAACAGCATGATGACGAATTCGACGCGGCGGAAGTGACAGATTTGACCCTATTCGATAAAAAGATCTCAGGTCTCGAGGAGCTGCCACTGAAGCGACGGACCTTGCACGCAGGCTATGACCCGTTGGGGCTCGATGATCACAATCTCCATCTTCGGTATGCCATCTTGTGCAATGGCGTTTTGATCGGAGTAAGACTATTTATTTTATCATTGTTAAATTAATTACAAATCCGGTCCATTGTTGAAAAAAAACCACATCTTAAAAGTAGAATTGGATTATTATTAAAAATATAAATAAACTAACACGAATTAGATTTGTTATAACCCGTTGACAATTCGACACTGAAAGGTCATGAAAATATTCAGGTCAAATGAATTGTGTATATTTTGTAGGAAGAGACCGGGAGTAAGCTTTTTTGCTGGTTGGACAACTATTCCCATCCGTATTTCAAAATCCAGCCGTTGAGAACAGAGCTGCAGAGCATTGAGCCGTATGTGGTACAATTCCATGACCTCCTCAGTGCAGATAAGCTGAGGAGTATTTGGCTCAAGGCCCTTGGCTCGGAAAAGGTGGTGATTGGTGGAGGAAAGGCTGGGAATAAGTACCCCCTCACTTACTTGGACGAGGAGCGGAAAAAGTTCGCAGAGTTTCGAAATGTGGAGAGACTTGCGGAGCTCATCTCTGGCCTCAATGTCCGAGGAAGGGACAATAGCGACCCTTTGAAGGTTTCCGAGCACACCTTTGGAGCTAGATATTCTCTGGAGGTACTCCCAAAAACCCAAGCGTCCTCCAAAGTTATGTGTTGAATGAGTCATTAATTATCTGATTAGTTCCCAGCTCCTAAGACTGTGAAAAATGGAGAGGAGGATACTGTCCTTGCGAATTTCCTATTTCCGGTCAGTTTTGATATAAGAAATTAAAGTTTCCGAACACTTTTCTGAAACTTTGTGGTAATTTTGAATTGGATATTTCTAGATGATGGGGTCCGTTTTGGGCGGAGTTTTGGGTAACTTTATAAACAATTTATGAAGGTTATGATTTAAATTATTGTATTTGTCCTTAATTATAACAATAATTAAAATCTAGTGTTTCCACTGCTAAATTTAAATGTGGACATGTCCCCTGGATCTGCTGTCTTTTGGCCCACTAACTTCAAGAATGGAGAACCTGACTACAGAACAATGCACAGTAATTCATTCAACAATTTTTAAATACTTTTTTCTTAAATAATTATTAAATAAATAATTGCGTTTTTTTACTAATCATTTCCCAGCCTACTGTCCAAGTAAGGAAGTTTTTTTAATTTAAAAAAATATTAATTATTACTTGATAAACAGTTTATTGATAATTTAATTCCTAGCCCTTTTGCAAGCAACTTGGGTAGCTGAGAAAAGAATCAAGTCAAGAGGGAATATGTTCAAGAGACCATGTTCCAGAATTGCCGACAAATAAAAATATCATCTCTTTTTTAGACATGTCATTTAAAGAGTTCCATGAAACTCCATGTAAGTCCATGAAACTGGAACGTTCTAGTTTTTTAACTTTTAAATAATATTACTGTCTCGTTTGTTGTGACTTTTCCACTTCCCTCTCCAAGATAAAAAGGTCAATCACCTAGAATGTTTTTTGTTAATTTTTTTGCAGCGTCTGTTTTTAGGTATTCAAACTCATCTCGAAAAAAAATGGCTACCATGGACCGTTCATCGTTCTGTTGATTAAAAAAACGCAAGTGGTAATGAAGTGGAAGAGTCCGAGCAAAGCGCACAGTATGCAATGTATGAATCAAAGTTTTTGATAAAGAAGCTTTAGGAATGATGATAAGCGTTTAATTCTATGAATCATCTTTATTCCCTGGAACACAATAAGATAAAACTATTTTAAAACATGTTCTCCATTGTTGAGAATAATTAACACGAGCTACAAAATCCTTTTCTATAATTAACGATAAGAGATACAAATAACAGAGGGGAAGCACCAACACTTATCATTTATCTACTATTTTTGGCTTTTTTTATAAATACACTTTAAATTATATTATATTTTGATCTTTATTAAACATTTCATTGTCTCTGTTTACATTTTAATTAAAGCTTTTGATTTTAAAGCATTTTTTACCCTCTCTTTTACTCTCTTTTACTACCTTGAACACTTTCTCTAGTTTTTAACTAGCATCAAAATTAGCCTTTAATTAATAGTTAACTAATTGATTTAGATGGATAATTGACTAAAAAACATTTTACTCACGACGGTTGATAATACTAGGAGTATATTTAATAAATATGTACATTGTCAGTCCTACCGTTCTTGTAAATCTTGTCTTGACCCTTTTTAAAATACACATATCATTTTCACAAGACTTGTTCACATATTTTGGAGTACAAGGAGCACATTCGTACACTTTTCTCCCCAGTGACCTCTGACCTTCCCCCCAGCCACCAACTCATATTCAAATTAAATCAATAAAATGACATTTGGAAGCAGGAGGAAACATAAGATTAATTAAAAGTTTGTGAATTTGACCTTTAACCTTTAACCTTTAATAAAGTAAAACGGAAGGATCCATTCCCCCCCCCCAAAATAACAAATCACAGATAAAATAATTGCTCCACTAATTTCTATTTAAAATAGAATTCAGTTTTCCTCTCTCATCCTAAAATATAAACAATTTCCCATTCCTTAACTAAATTAAATAGTTTAAATACACGGCAGTAAATATCTTAAATATCATAGCAATTAACTAATTATAATTATTTGGAACTCTCTTTGATACGGCTACGTATGATCTCGTTTAAACGATCTGTTGCGACTACTTGATTTTTTTTTCAAAATATCTTGTGTGTTTTTCTCAAAAAATAAATACGTTTTTTTTAAACCTTCTTTTAAAGCTATTTAGTGTTTCCTTATCTTTTTTCCATCTCACAATTTCCTGATTTCAATTACCTTTAAATGTACGTTTCAAAATTTTGGATTTACTAACGATTTTCATTTGTCATGGACCGAATCTTTTCATATCTTGACAGTCTACTGGATTTTTTTGGACTATAGCTCAATCTTGACAATCTTGACGATTTCCAATGAAAACTAATGAGTTAATTTCCCTTAGTTCCCTTGTGTGTATCCCTGTTGTCTAAACATGGCCCCGATCTCATCCACCGTCTTCCCCTTCGTCTCAGGGACCTTGAACCACGTGAACAAGATGAAGAATGCCAACAGAGCTGCAAAGATGAGGAATACGTACGCGTTCAGAGCACCCTGTAAACATTCCAAACATGGCCAATTAGTTAACAATTAATTAACAATCAAATTTTAATGAATGTAACACTGACCAAGAGAGGAAGGAAGGAAAGTCCGACGCAGAAGTTGGCGGTCCAGTTGACGGCCACGGCGATGGAAGTGGCGATCGGCCGGGCCCCTTGATTGAACAGCTCGGAAACCAAGAACCAAGGGATAGAGCCAGGCCCTGAGGCGAACATCACCACGTAGAAGATAACCAGGAAGACACTGAAGTACGAGACCCACACGATGTCCTGCACATTTCAAACACACTTTGTTACACACTTTGTAACACACTTGAGGGACCTTTATTTAATTATTTTGACTTGCCTTATTCTGAATGCAAATGCAGAGCAAGATGACGTCAATGCACATTCCAGACAGACCGAAAAGCATCAGCGTCTTTCGACCGGCCTTCTCCACCATGACCAAGGACACGAGGGTCATGATCACGTTCATCGTTCCCATTCCAAGAGTTGCGTACCGAGCAGCCGTTTCGCTAAGTCCAGCCGACCTACATTTCAAAATCCACTTATCATCTCACAAATCCCGAACACTGTTCCAAAATAAGGAATGCCATCCCCTTACGTGAAGATCTTTGTAGAGAAGAACATGACGGCGTTGATTCCGGACAACTGCTGGGCCAACATCATCATGCACGCAATGATAAGGGGCATCCGGAGGGCAGGGCTCGTCAACACTTCCTTAAGGGTCACCTTGGCCACTGACTTCATCTGCTCATACTCAGCTCTCATCTCGTCAAGTTCGTCATGGACTTCGATCGTCCCTCGGAACCAGGTCAATGCTATATTCACAAACACAAGGTTAACTATGTCCCTTAATTATAATTATCAATTAAGATAAGGGTCCTTACCTCTCTGAGCCTCAATTTCCTTTCCTTTGTTGAGTAGAGTAAACTTGGGTGACTCGGGGCAAAGGGGGAGAGTGCAGACTTGGAAGATAGCCGGAATGATGGTAGCAGCCAAAAGCCAAGGCCACTTCCCCGAAGTCCCCAAAAGTCCCTCCAACCCGAGGATTTGACTGACCAGGATGGAAATGGTGACCACCAACTGGTAGACAGTCCCCACGGCCCCTCGAAGATGCATCGGTGAGATTTCGGCCAAGTACATGGGAGCCAGTCCGGCATTCAACCCCGAATTAAATCCGATAAAGAATCGACCGAGGATTAGCATCTCGTAGGATCCGCATGCCTTGGAAAAGCCCTCAAGGACAACTGCCACCACCACAGGTACGTTATTCCACAACAGACCGTTTTTCCTGGTGAATTTTAAATATTTTGTTACTTATAGTTTTAAAATTGGGGTTTTTTTTAAGTGTTTAACAAACCTTCCGAGTTTATCAGCAATGACTCCAGTTAGCATAGCACCGAGAATACCCCCGACACAGAAGATGGACACTGTCCATGACCAAATGAACGTCACTCGGTCTTCGTCCATGTACTCTCCAGTTCGATCAAAATTCGTTTCATTGATGAATTGAGAAATAAGCTGGAAAAATTAGAAAATAAATGTTTTATTAAATTAGAAAAGTATTGAGAACAAGGCGTCTACAGGCCCGTTGATGGGCCACTATTTATAAGGACCTTTAGTCAAGTGTCGAATTTTTCGATCGCATCATAATTATATCTCTGGCTTAATGTCTCGAATATATTTAAGTTAATGTCACGTTTAACGTAAGTGTAAAATTTAACACGGCGGTGGACGTGAAGTATAAGACAAGCATTTTAAGGGAATTATAGAGCAAGGAAAGTTTTCAAAAATGATTTTGAGTTGTACGAGGATAAGCGTGGGGTGAAGGGGGATTTTTGATAAGCCGTTAGTCTCCTCTTCCATATAAATAAAAAGCTTTTCCAATGATATCTGTGACCTTGTGAGAGAGAGCTTCAGATTACTTGAAGATATGTCCAGTTTCAGTTAAAAAGTGCAGTGACCGATGACTTTAATTAAAAATGCTTGGTAATAAATCCCAGGAGGCAATTAAACGGTCTTTATTAGCTTAATAAAATATTAAGCTGTCTGAGAAAAGAGAAGATGAGGATTTGTCATACGATATCCTTACATGCTAACCATCCCCAACAATTACAACCTCTATCCATTAATAATAATTTAATTAATTTAATTTAATTTAATTTAATTAATTAATTAAACTGGACAGCCATTAAGATTATTAAATATTCTCCAGCCTTTGAACTATCCTCAAGCTTCTATATAGAAACAAGATAAGATATTCAAAGTTGAGCTATTGCAAGAACTTTTAGGAAAATTATTTTTTAACTACAGTTTAAAGTTTTTGTTTTGAGAAAATAGTTTAAGTCGCCTTTAAGTTCAAGGTGACCGATGTTTTTAAATTGTTTTAAAACTAAATCCACTTAATTTAGACTTTCTAATACTTTAGTTTTACGAGATTGTTGTTTTTAAGTAAACCTTGAAATGAAAACATTCCAATAACAATTTAACCATTACCTAACTTAAACTATCTGATTGCAATTGGAACTTGTCCAAATTTAAAAAAACCAACTTTAATTAAAATCCTAGTTTAAAAAAATAAAACTTGTAGAATGCCTTGGATTTTAAGTTTAAATAAAAATGTTTCTAAATAAAAAGCCTCCCTGTCATAACCTAAACTACCTTTCACCTCTCCCCTCTCAACATTCTAACATACCTCCACTTTTTGAGAACTTGATAAAAAAACGAAATAGTTAAAATTCATTGAGCTTTTGAGTTTTTAATTGGACGTGTTTCACTTTGATTCTCAATCAAAGTGAAATGAGAAGTAGAACAGGTTGCTCATAAATTGCTCCAACCTGTTGCTCATTACATAACCCGATATTTCCAGTTACTAAACTAATATATATATAATAAATTTAATAACCTTATCCTTCATCTCATTCTTAATATTGTAAAGTGAGACAAATTCCTATCCACCTATTCCATTACTACTAGAGATTAGGTTTGACTAGACGTCTACGGGCCCGCTCATGGCCCACACTTGATAAGAAACCTTTTTGAAAACTCAAAGGTCGATTTTTAAAGCATCCAATTATAACTTTACAATCTTTAATTATTCATCTTAAAATTCTGTATAGTAGTTACAGAAGAGTAGTGAGAAAGACCGACAGGCATTTGTACAGAATTATAGAGTACATTGTTCTGATAATAACTGATTACTGACTGACATAAAGACATTAGGGAGTTTGAGATTCAGAGATTTTTGGCTTCTAGTTGTGAATGTAAAAATTTTAACAATGTTAATTTGTGCCTATGAATATGAAAAGGGAAAAATCACTGGATCGCATCCTCCCTATTGTTATGAAATTCTAGACTAGATTGGGCTCATAACAGAAATTGTTATTGGTAAAGTAAACTCGGTGTGGGTTGGATATTTGAAATGAATGAAGTGGTCAGACGGCGCCGGATTCCTGGGCTTAATTATGCATTAAATTAATAATCTTAAAGCTAGCTCAAAGAGCCTGGATAAAATTTGCATAAAGGATTTAGCATGAACGTACAGGATCTTTGGCTCCACGAGGATCAATTAACTTTTATCAAATCCACCTCAAACTTTTCAAATCTTGAAAGGTCTAAAAAATGTTCCTAACACTTGCCACCACCACCACCGAAACAAAACAAGATCAGCCAAATCCTCTTTTAAAGCTTCACTGGGATTTCCCAAAACCATTCTCATCTCTTAGCTAATGAAGTTGGAAAGTTTCTAAGATCTTTTGATTTAAAAAGCATGTAGACTAAATCTAAATTGTTGAGGACATGTGCGCAGTTTGATAAATCTGCTCAAGTGTTAGTGATCCCTGTAATTTAGAATTCACAAGGTTGAACATGCCAATTAGTTATGTCCATTGTCAATAATCAATTATCACCCAAACTCCTCTGCTCATTGCTATTTAAAAGGAGTTGAGGCTTTAAAAGGTTCATAGAACGTCACGTACACCTTCCACTTCGTATTCACGGCTTGCATACAAAAGCTAATTTATTTAGTAGAGCATGAACAATGAGTAGAACATGACAACCCATTGTTACACATTCATTTCAAAGTGATTAAAAACTGTTGAGTTACGAGAAAAAGGCCATGTGATCTCCATTCATTTAAAGCCACTTGGATTAACACCTTTTATCATTTAGTATGAAGTCGGAGTTGTAAAAAACGTCAACTCCCACGGGGCACTAGAGACTGGCAGTGTGCCCGAGGGCCCGGGGATCAATTATATAGCTTTTATATCCCCGCCGCTTTCTTTATAGTGAGCTATGCTGTATAGTAAAGTAGGAATGGTCTCTTTAAATCAATGAGTTCAAAAGGGTTTAAAAATAAACTTTAAACTCTGCCAAGGGTAGAAGGTCAAGGAAGGAGTTCATGGTCTTATCTACCAAATTCCCCTTCCGCATACAACTTGAAAAGCTTATTAGGGAGGTTGAGATACTGTGGCTTCTGCCTTGGGATTGTGTTTCACTGATTGGAAGAAATGCTCTTAGCTTTGTTACAGTATCACAACCTCACTATTATGCATTTTAAATGTTTTTTTAAATGTAGGGCATGGTAGTTTTTTTTAGAAAGTGTTTGAATGTGTACTTACTGCTTGAGGTGCGTTGACGACTCCGGTGTTGTAACCATGTTGGAAGCTGGACCCAAACGCTGCGGCTGCGATCGCAAGCGCAAGTCTCCCTGTGATTCCCTACAATCAAAAATAATTTCAGTCTTAACCAACTTTCATTTCAAATATTAGGATTATTATCAAAAATCAGGAAATTTCAACCTCTGCATCCAATCTAATTAGAACGTGTAAATACTTTATTGTAAACTAGGAATAACAGGTTTGAAGTTTAGCTGTAAATGATTGAAAGCGGACTTTTTCATTGAATCAATTGATTGAACAAGTTTTAATTTTATTATTAAAAACTCATTGTAACTAACAACCGATAGTTTTCCCTGCACTTAAGTTACGTCAGGGGCAAATTTTGTTCGGTTCATCCGAGACATAAAAAAAGTGCTGTTCATGTAGAGTTTGACGTTTGTCATGAGGTTTCTCATTCACTTTTATCAATAAGACACACATCAAATCCTTTTAGCACTTAACCTAACGATAACTCTCCATATCCCAACTCATCAGAGAATAAAAAAGGTGATAACAAAAAGCTAGACTGACTCTTTTAGCATGTGGATTTACAAAGTTAATCTAACTATAGCTTTAAGCAAACGAAAGGTTTAAGAAGCTAACTAAGCTTTTAGGATATTGAAGTGGAGGAGGATGAGAATTATGAATCTCTATAAGCTACTACCTCAACTGAGAAAAATATATAAAATAGATGATAGTTAAATTATAATTGTGATTGATAAAAGTGTTTAAGTGAAGGTAAACTAGAATGAGATCTCCGCTAGTTCCCAACTATCAAACTGCCAAACTGAAAATGACGAGCCTCAACTTCCTTATCATCTCCAATTAAATTCCCACACCATCTTTATAAATCAAAATACTTTTTTGGAAATCACAATTAATTTCTCCTATTCATTAGCTTTCATTAGCTACACCGTCAATTAATTTACATAATTAATAATTAAATATCGACTAAATGTTGTTATTACATACCGTTCGGCGAACAAAAGGCATTTCAATATAAAGTCCAGTACACTTAGATAGTGTTTCAAAAGTAAGTAACTCAGACTTGTCACGTCAGATAACTGAGAGGAAATCAAATCCCTCACTTTCTATTATATAGAAAATGAGGATTAACTTTTGAGGTAAGATTAAACTGACGTCAATCCCGTTTTATTTTTTATTTTGCTCCAATATAAATATTTATATTTCCTCGAGCTTAAAAAGGGTCAAGTTCCAAGAATCCCGACGACCACCACCACCCACACTTAAGTCAACAACGGTCAATGAATCCTTTCCTACTTTGGCCAATACTTTGGTCAATAGTTTGGTCAATAGTTTCGTCAACTGTCGTCACTACAATTGCTGACCAAACTCTGAGCTAATCTCTTGTATAATCCAACCACAACTTTTTTACATCTCGGAGGATGTTTATTTAATAAAAGACAAGAGTTTTAGGATTTTCGTGTTTGTAGTAGTTAAGCCAAGGAAGGAAATGAAACGAGTGCACTTTCAAAACGGAGTGAGAGAATCCCGTTGGGCTAGCCAACAATTCTTAAGCCAACTATTGGCAACAATTTTATGATTTCTTTACTTTATTTCCACGTCACGGAAAGAGATATGAAAATAAAGTTGGAGAAGATTCTCGAACCATTTCCGAGCACTTTAGCTTCTAGATATGGAAAGACATGTGGAATTAACAAGGGAGAACATGTCCAGCACTTTCTCAGCTTGCTATAAAAATCCGTTTCATTGGCTGAAAAACTGGGCGTCTTTCCAACCTCTTGGCTCATGGCCAACAAACAATCAACATAACTTTATTATCATATTCTTATTTATAAATACTCATTCTTCTTTTATTCATTTGAATAAGAAATTAATTACAAGCCCATTCATTCAAAAACCATTGAGATCCATTGACCTGGACCAAAGCGGACCTTTTTAAACTCCACATCGGCTAAGTTCCTGTGGACATGTGACTCTAAGATATTGTAATTTTAATTGTAATTATAATTATAATGAGGATAAGATAAGGGTCTAGACTTATTAGAGTAGGTGCAGGCAAGGCGAGAGAGACGCCAAATGTTGAACTAATTAATTTAGATATAAATGTTTGTATGCAAATGTGGGATGGACATTGCCAATTCCGTTATTAAAATTTCAGCCTTGCCAATTTGTAGTTTTATCTTTTATATCAATTCTGACTTGCTTTAGAATTGGCAAGGTTCGCCAATATCTACGTCAGCTAACAACCACACAACCCACCACCACCAATGACCAACAAGACATGGATTATTATTTATATCTCCTTTTCATATTATAAAACTGAGTGCGTACTTTCCATAGGTCATCTGGGGTGGTTGACCTTATTTTTAAATAGCATTTCCACCTAGTTAAACTAAACTCGTGGAATTTTATTTAAAAGAGATAAATATTCGTATGAATTGCTAATGAGTTATTAAAAAGAGGAAAGAGCTTTTAACGGCTTGTTGAGTTACGGTCAAGGAGTTAATTAAAAAGTTAATTGGGGTTGTAGGAAAAGTCCGACAGATTACTGGTTGTAACTCCTTTGGTTAACTATTAATTGAATTTGCATATGATTTAATGTTTCTACAGTTTCTATATAAGTTGGAATGAGTCAGTGGGGGTTGATTTGACTATGAGACTGACTAACAAGTGAACTTTGCCCACGGGATGCTAATTTTTCTTTAGTAAGTAGTAACAACTAGATTTTTAAAAGCTGCTAATTTAACTTTAACTTAGTTATGGATTATAATTATCTACTTGGTAAAGAGCTAGAAAATAGTGGGGAAAAATCATTTCCCTTTTGCTTAATCTCTTAAGCCTTTTTTTAAAATGATTTAAATGTTTTTTTAAATGCTAAAACTCTTTAAAATGAATTACCCACACTGTCCGAAGGTAAAATAAATCTTTGGCGTTGGAGAAGAGCTTCCGATTCTTCTTCCATATTAAATCCGACTCAATTAAAGTTGTCGAAACTTAAGAATTAAATGAGATTTAATTTCTACACTTAATATAACAGTTAAAAATAAATGGAACTTTAAAAGTGAGACCCAAAAAGTGAGAAGGGAATCACATGAACGGGTTTTAAAATGTCATCAATGGACAACATGTGCTTCACCCTTTGTCAACAAAAACAACTCAGCCCATAAAAAACGCAGAGCATAAAAAATGCTTAACCTATAAAACCTTTACTCCCACTTTATATTCATATGCATCCTTCAATAGCTTATGAATTTTTTAAATAACTGTCAATACTAACTATACTTGACAGCTTAAAAAAATCCAATTACTCCCTATTGTCAAAGTGTCAGAATTCCTGTGACACAATTTAATCTTAGTCAAAGGTTCCAAAGGTTTCAAAGGTTCCAAAGTCCTATTGCACATTCGACAGCAGATTGTGAAATCTATAAATAGCTGATAGAGGAAGTGTAATAGTAGATGATTATCTAACTTGTAGGACATAAGGTCATGTGGCTCAATGTCAAGTGCAACATGAGCAAGACAAGTTATAGACAAGGGAGTTGTCTCTCAACAATCGACCCTCTTTTTAATTAAAAGATAGCCAACAATACGATTGTTGAGTAAGAGGGTCGATTGCGTAAGGTTTGGTGGTCTTGGATGGCCCCTGAGGGAGGCTTTATGGGTTCATTCCTTCCGTCCTCGTCACATAACCCCCCGGGGCATAAATCAATGCCTAATCACTTAAGGGGGAGGGAGCACACAGTCTCAGTTTGACCTTTGATCCTTTCTCAGTGTAATTGTAACAAGGATTTTGTTATAGACTGTGAGCGTAGATTATTAAAGTGAGCAAAGGTCATTATTATAAGTTCAGATTGTCTATTTTGAGAGTATGGATTTATGAGGGGGATCCAATTCCATTGGACAAGGAAAAACGATTGCTTCTGAGGTGGGGTCATTATTTTTTGGAAGGTCGTAAATCCCAATTGCCAATTTCATATGGACGATAGCTAATGCCAATACTTATCACATAATAAAGCTTGGGAATTCCTACATTAAATAGCCAAGGGTTAAAGGTTGAAATGTGAGTGGATATTAAATTACTACTTTTGATATCTCAGCGTTTTTAAGCACATTAAATATTTACAAGTCTTTTTTTTGGAGATACTCAAGATTATTTAAATTCATTAAAGAGTTGTGTTAAATAAGAGTGGACCTGTCCTCAAGGGAACCTACGCACTTGCTAAACAATTTATCTATTCCTACAAATTTCCTAACCAATTCAACCGATTATAAACAACATGTTGACACTCATTTTAAGAACATTAAATTGCAAAATATGCGCCTTCAAATAAAATCCACTATTTAAATCCAATCTTTCTTTAGCTTTATCTTAAACAAGAAGAAGCGTATAGAATTTTTTTTAAATATACAAACGGGCCCTTCTATCTCATTGGAGTAGCTTTGGACTTATAAAAAAAATAGTGGCCAGGACTGGTCGAGTTTTAATGGTCTTAGCCCTACGCCCAATCCTCGCCCACATTTAGTAAACACATCTCAAATCAACTTCTACTCTCCTTACTACCAAATAAACAATCCACACGACCTTGGTGACCTTGATACTAAAGTGTATGTCCCGAGTTTCGAGTATGGAGTCCCCCCTTAACTATTTAAAAGGATAAGCTAAAAAGATACCTCTAAAAATATGAGCCCCCCTTAACAATTTAAAAATATAAGGCAAAACATAAGTTTTCATACCTCTACTCTCTTGATGACCATCTCGGCAGATTTGAGTGGAACTGAATTCCGTGGAGGCAATTAAGTTAAGTTTAAGTTGACTAATTGTCAATTAAAGTTAAACCCTTCGTAAGAGCGAACTTGAGAGAACTGGGAGAGATTGGAAGTAGACACTTGAGGTTGACCACGAAATATGGGACAAATATGGAATCTCACTTATCTCTTTCTCTCTCAATCCGAACAATTATAATTGAAAGAGATATGAAAAAAGGAGGAAATGTAGAGTTTTAAAATCTCTTGATTGACACTTGTGTAATAGATGAAAAGTGTTATGCTCAATTGCACGGAACCTATTGGCCAATCAATAAATATTCCTCTCAATCCCCAAGAGCAATCAAAATCAATTACATTCAAGTAAACAAGATAAGATTAAATTGGGAGCACGCGGCCCTTTTCATAAAAAAAACTAATTGATTTTAAACAAAGTTAAATAAAAGTTTAGTCCCTTTTCAAAAATTATGATTTGAAATTATGTTTTTTTTAAAGTGAATGAAAAGTGGCTTTGATTGTAAATGTAATTGAATGAAGATCTAGTTGAGTAGTTAGTTAGTGAGTGAAAGATGGGGAAAGAGTGTCAAGATTGGAGAGAGGAGTCTTTGGCTTATATATCCACACAATCTACAAGCTAAGAACGTACTTTCCAGCTTCTTACAAGATCGAGTAGTTGCAGTTGCAGTAAAGAGATGCAACTCCAACTACATTAAACACAGAATATATAGATACACAATCCTATATACACGTTTAAAAAAGATGTTCTTTACTCCTTTCATCAATGCTCTTCTACAGAGATCCTAGACCTAAAAGCTACTTGCTACCATTCATAAGCCCCGGATATTCTTCTTTTGGAACCTTGTTAAGATTAAGATGATGCTCCTCTGGCTTTATAGTTTACGTCTTTTCAAACAGCTAATTGTTTCTTATTAATTAGTACGAGAGTCTCGCATGTAGGAGAGTCTGTGAGAGTTGCTACACCAAGTATACGTTGATTTTAATATATTGAACCCGAGGGGGTTCGGAATGCTAATTCAAAAGGTAAGAACGTGTCTTTTGTCTCGTGGCTTCTTCCCTTTCATATTCGTCATCCAAATACAGCTAGTTAGGTAGACACAACATCTAGTTCATCTTCCACCAGTTACCCAAAGTCCAAACTACAAAGTGTCCACTTTTTAATTTTCAAACCGTTTTTTTTAAATGTTAACTAGCATTTGGTAAAATATGGAAATTTTATTGTTAGTATTGGCCAATGATGGGTGAAAGAGAAATCATTGACTTCCCGACAACTCTTGGCTCCATAAATGTCAATGAACATTGAAATCTTGTGATAACCCAAATGACCCTCTACATCCTTAAACATCAACTGGACCTCAGTTCATTTGTGACAATTACTCTTCTCTCTTTGACTCATCAAATTTCCAGAACAAATGACTCAATGTTAGAAACACTTTATCCCTTCTAATAATATAGAAAAGAGGGTAGTAGATTCAGACAAGGGATCAATTCACTAGGAACTATTAACTAACAATTAACTCGATTCAACTAGAAATGAGGAAATGTATAAAGTAATGAAGAGATCAAAGAAGTTGAGGAGTTGAAATGAAAAAATGTCACATAATTTGTGACACTGTCATGTCATGTTCGTCACATTATCTTATCTCGTTCCATGTGGACTGTCCACTTGAAATTGATGCACTTACTGTGTATATTTCCATGTGCCAATATATGTCATTAATTTTATAAAAACGATCATCCGACCTTAAGGATAAATAAAAATCCCATCATCCCCACCCACTCCATCTTCGCATGAACATCTTCCCATTTCATATCATTTAATGGCACAAGCTACGATCTATCACATCAGATTTAATTGAAGAGGGTGCCGCCTCGGGTTAGAGGTGGATATTTCGAATGGAAGCTCCAGTTATTTATTTTTAATTCAAACAGGTAATTCTAATTAAAGAAAGGTTAATTGTT